>JADRCD010110647.1:0-10358 GCA_019843815.1 Montemys delectorum
CTTCCTACTAAACAGCCCTGGGAATTCCTTTACGATTTGCTTAGTTGACAGTCTGGTTTCTCTTGGAAGGAAATTATTACATGCTAAAAATACCTTCTGCTTGCACCATCCAAAACAATTATACACTAATACAAATGTGGGCTGAAACTGCACAGCAAGATACAACATAGAATCTATAGGACCATCTGGATTAGAGATCATCCAAGTAAGAAGTGTGTGTGCGTGTGTGTGTGTGTGTGTGTGTGTGTGTGTGTGTGTCTGAGAGGGGGGCAAATAGAAGCTAGAGGAACACATCTGACGCCCTCCTCTATCATTCTATGCCTTATTCCTTTGAGTTGGGGTCTCTCTTGAACCTGGGGCTGTGCTGGTGGCCAGCACTCACTCATCTTCCCATCTCCACCTTCCATAATGCTGGGGTTGTAGGCACATGTTCAAGCACACCCAGCTTTTCTTTTGATTTTATCTATTTATTTACCTATTTATTGCATGAGTGCTGGAGTCCAAACCTAAGTCTTCATGCTTGCACAGCACACACACTGACTCATACAGCCTGTCTCTTCCCAGCCCCCAATCCATATTGTTTTGTTGCTTTTTTTTAACTGTTTATGTGTGTACACTGTATACATATGCACATTTGTGTGATATATGTGTGGAAGGCTGAGGACAACCCTAGGTGCTGGTTCTCCTCACTTTCTACCTTCTCTAAGGTCTCTCTCTCTCTCTCTCTCTCTCTCTCTCTCTCTCTCTCTCTCTCTCTCTCTCTCTCCTCCCTCTCCCCCATGCTGCATTGCATGTCAGGTTAGCTGGCCCGAAAGCTTCCAGGAATTTGCTTCTCATCTCCTTGAAGGAATGCACTGAGGTTATAGACATGGGTGCTATGGTAACCAGCTTTCCATGTGTTCTAGGGATTCAAACTCAGCACACTTATGTGGGAGCATTTTACCCACTCAACCATCTCCCCCGGCACACAATGTTCTTTTAATTTTAAACACACAGAGCTGGAGTCAGTCCAATAGTGTGAGCTCACACCACTCTCACGGAGGACCTGAGTTCAGTTCCTTCCACTTCTGTCAGAGGGCTCACAACTGCTGTAAGTCTAGCTCCACAGAATATGGCGCCTCCTTTAGCCTCTACAGGCAGTGCACTAAAGTGCACAAACAAACACACATACATCATTTTTTTTTAAAAAAGATAAATTTCAAACTTAAAATCCATATGAAAACAGAAACATTTTTAAGTCTTAAAAACAAACAAACAAACAAAATCACAGAGCTCAGAGAAGATAGCATCAGCCTAAGAATGAAGACATGGAGCTCAGAGCATTGCATAACTGTCTCATTTACTCATTAAAAAGCCCTAGCATAGGCTTCACTGGCTTTTCTGGCCCTTCAATAAGATGTTCACTGTAAAAAAAATCAAAATTCTTTGCTAAATGTGTTACACACACACACAAACAAAACAAAACTAAACCAAGCTGACAAAACCAACAACAAAAAGCAAACAAACAAAAGCCATCTTCCACCCTTTGAGAAGCCTGCAGTCCTGACGATGACTTGCTCAGCTCGGAGTGCAATGATTTACAGATAACCAACATGTGTTTCTTAGCAACCTCCATGCAGGAAAGGTTACGATATACTGTATGATTTCAATTATATGTCATCCCAGGCAAGACACAGCTACAGAGAGAGTAAAACAATCTATGGTTGCCAGGAGTTTAAGAGGAGAGGGCTACAGAGGTGACTCACAGGAATTTTTAGGACAGTGAAAATATTCTGTATAATATTGTAATGGTGTCTAGGTGGTATTATACATTTGTCGGAATAATTCATAGCCTGTACAGAGTATTTACATTACTTTATTTTATTTTCTTATGAATTATAAATTTATAAATATAATTTATTTTTTAATTTTTAAAACATTAATAAGTAAATTATAAACAAAACTGCCTTAATTTACATTACTTACAACATTTTGGAGGCTGTAGGTTTTAGGAAATAATGAAGACTGTTAAAAGAGCAACTGTCTATCTAATAAATGCATAAAACCCATTGTTGACAAAGTATAGGAAGAAGTGCTAAGCTACACAGCTTTAGAAAGGGTACTATGTACAGGACAAAAGGCAAAAGAAATGGCACAGAAGCCCGAATTCTAGGTGACCACATTGGTAACCCCTGGGAGATGCAGTACCTCTCCTCACACTGCTATAATCACCCCCCCCCCCCCACTGAAGCACTAAAGAAATGGAGGGCTAATGATGGGAGTCAGACTCTTGCTGGTGAACAGAAGTTTACAGATGAGCAAGGGAATGAGTCTAAAACAACACCTGTGGTGATGAATTAAATGACAGACATCAGCGTGAACTCACGCTTAGCTTAATACAGATACGGGCAGCTGTGTATGGATATGGACACCAAGTTATTATCACGTATGTATTATGGTTAGTAAATGCATGTGTCATTCATTCTATGCTTTGTGTGTCTGGAGGACTTAAGAACACCAATATCCCTAGAGCAGCAAGTATTCCAACATGCAGGCCTGGTGTCTAAGAACAATCCTTCAGCAAAACCAACCAAGAACCCCTAGAAAAACAATTGCTTTTAAAAACTGAGGCAGAAAATACGAACTATATAACCCTGAACTATCTTGTAGACTAGATAAGATGTGGCCAAGAACCCCAGTGGTAGAAGACGCAGATGTGCCAACCACAGGGGTTCCCAAAGGCCAAGAGGAGTCTAAACAACAAAGTAAACAGTTTGGGATTAAAATACAGAGGAAGGGCTGGTGAGACTGCTCACTGGACACGGTGCTTGCTCTGTATGCCCGGCCACCACCTGAGTTTGATTCCCAGAACTCATGTTAAGATGGCAGCAGAGAATCGATTCCACAAGGTTGTCCTTTGCATGCACCACCTCACATTAAAAAAATAAGATTTTAAAAAGTTCAAAAAGTAGAAAGATAAATATGCAGGCATTCACACTGATATAAACATGTGACTGAACAAATTCATAACTAAGGGAGGAGAAGCAAATCCCTCATGTTGAATTCCAAATAGTTTATACAGACACTGCACTTCTAAGGAGCAGAGTGTAACTCCCCACTGGGGGACAGACTGCATGCTGTGACTGCCTTTCAAAGAATCCAAGCAGAGGAGAAAGGAATATTAGTGACCTTACAGTGAAAAAGCCTGAAAATGAAATGAGTCACAAATCGAGTCGCTAGCATGTCACCTTGATGCAGCAGGATAAAAATGGCACTTCCTCCTGGTTTTCTTCCCAGGAACTCATAGCCTATGTTGTTACCACAAGGAAACCATCATGGCAATCCACGACCGGCAAGATTCCATAAATACCTGAGCATGGGGCTTTTTGAGATGCCTCAGTGGGTAAAGGCTCTTGCTGCCAAGTCCAATGACCTGTGTTCGATCCCCAAAATGCACATGGTAGGAGAGAACCAACAAACTGTCCTCTGACCTTCACATGTGTGCTATGACACACGAGCGCACACACAAATGTGTGTGTATACAATGATAAATAAATGTAATAAAAAATGTAAATACTGGACCAGTACTTCTTAAAACTGTCAACAGTATAGGAAACATGGACAGTATGAGAAGCTGTCATAGGGGATGACAACAAAATAAATGTGGGTGTCCTAGATGAGATCATGGGATAGAAATGACATCAAAGGGGCTGGAGAGATGGCTCGGCAGTTAAGAGCACTGGCTGCTCTTCCAGGGGTACTGAGTTCAATTTTCAGCAGCCACGTGGTGGCTCACAACCATCTATAAGAGGATCTGATGCCCTCTTCTGGCACGAAGGTGTACATGCAGATAGAGCACTCATAGGTAAAATAAATAAAAAAATTTAATTAAAGAAAAGAAAAGAAAAGAAATGACATCAATGAAGACTGAGAAAACTATGGGCTTCTTTCCTAATACTTCCACATAGGCTCACTAATGGTCATAAATACCACATCATACTAATACAAGAAGGCAGGCATGGGGCATGTGAGAATTCTAGGTACTGTTTCATACTGTTTCTCAATTTCTCTGTTAATCTAAAACTATGTTATAAACAAAATCAAACTTATAGTCAACAATGAATTTAGCGCACGCCTTTAATCCCAGGACTTGGGAGGAAGAGGCAGTCATATTTCTGAGTTCAAGGGCAGCCTGGTTTACAGAATGAGTTCCAGCACAACCAGGGCTATACAGAGAAACCCTGTCTTGAAAAACACACTCACACAAAAGAATGATACATTAGGTAAGCCCTTTTCCCTAAAATGAGGACTAACATGAACACATTACAGAATGGTTAACAACTGCCTCAAGCAAGGTTGATTTCCATCAATCCCAGGGTCATTGCTGTGAGGCAAGCACTGCCATCAATGCTCGGGTCACGTGATCTGTCCCAAGTCACATAGCTGGTTCTTGGTGGAGCTGAGGCTGCCTAATTCTAGAGGCTTTTTCATAACACCCAGAAAGAAAAAGAGGACATGAGGTCACTTGCCCCAAGATGCCTTGTTTGTTCCTGTTTGCTCTGTTTCCTTTGAAAGATGAGACTGTTTAACTTTCCTTTATAAGGGTCTTCCACTAGGAAATGTCAACTACTGTTTACTAAAATGAACGTTTTCCCTGACTAACCTGCTCTAGCTTTGTTTCTGTTTACTGTGATAAAATGCCCTGACAAAAAGCAACGTGGGGGAGAAAGGACTTTATTTTAGCTCATGGTCCCATGACACAGTCTATGAGTGAGTCCAGGCAGCAGGAACTTGAGACAGCTGGTCATATCACACCCAAAGTCAAGGCAGAGTGAAATCGATACATGTATGTTCAGTTGCTTGATTTCTAGATCTCTCCACTCTTCTAAAGCTCAAGACACCCTGCCTAGGGAATGTGCCACCCACAATGGGGTTTGATCTTACCACTTTATTAAGACAATTCTCTAGACCTTCCAGGCAACCCAATGGAGACAATCCCTCATTGGCTAGGTTGCTCAGGTTGACAATTAAAGCTAAGCATTCCACTTAGCAACTTTCGCATATTGAACAGAATTACTTAAATCTTATAAACCTAGACATATATGACTTGTTCTAAAACTGTGTGAGCTCTTGTTACGCTGTTCTCCTGCTAGGCAGGCCATGATTTACAAAAGTCAAGTTGTAGATCAGAATATACTCCCAACTGTTAGTTCAAACCATTTGCTAACATTTCTACACTCAAAATGATAAAAGCCTTGGATAATGTTTATGCCTCTATTATATCACTTAATCCTTTAGAGTCTTTCATTAAGTATCTAGACTGACCACAAAGCCCCTGGACCTACCAAACCTTGAAAGTACTGGTGCTTAGCTAGAAGCCACAAAGCCACACTTACTGATGCATCCTTCTACCCCAACTATTGGAACTCTGTTCTTTTTTAGAAAAAGGCTATGTCTCAAATTCCATAGGATCTGTCTATCAGAGATATTTCAATTTCTTGGTGGCTTGACAGTACCAATCAGAACTCACTCAGCCTTCCATTCCTATATCTCAGTGTCTGCAGCAAGTTCAGATTTGTGTGACATGGTGTGTCCTAGTTAGCTGCTGTTGTTGTTCTTGAGATAGAACCTTATTATGTCCCTCTGCTGGCCTGGACCTTTCTATGTAGACCAGGCTGAGCCTTTATCTCTGCCTCTGGAATTAAAGACAGGCAGCCCAGCCTTTAGTTGGCCCCTAGTTACTTTCGAGTCATCTCAGACTGGATTGCTCAGATCAGATTGGCCTGGAAATAGCTGTGCAGGATTATCTTCATTGTTAATTGATGTGGGAGGACCCAGCCTACTGTAGGTGGTCCTGGCAGGTGGTCCTGGGATGTAGTTAAAAAAGCTAGCCAAGCACAGGATAGTGAGTGAGCCAGGAAGTAGTGTTTCTCCATGGTTTCTTACCTCAAATTCCTGCCCTGACTTCCCTCAAGGATAGACTGCTGCCTGGAAGCTGAAGTGAACTCTCTCCTTCCCTAGGCTGCTTTCGCTCTAAGTGTTTTATCACAGCAACAGGAAGAAAACAAGAATGCATGGTTAAAACAAAATATGTTAGTCCCCTAAGAGAACATGAGAGACTGGAAACCTCGATGCCTTTTGGGCCTTCACAAAACAGACTAGTTTTTCCCGAAATAAAGAAAACTGTATTACTTCTAAATTAGCTTCTATCACCTGTTTCCATATACTTGGGGACTTTAAAAAAAAAAATGATGATGACTCCAGGAAGGCTCTAATTATACCTTACCTCATTTGGTCCTCCACTGCTGAGAGTGAAGGGAAACTGTGGTGTGCTTACAGATGTTAAAACAGGCTTACAAAAACTCTGCGGCTTGTCCACTTCAGATCTCTAACATGTGGTGGAGCACAAGATGTTGGGGGTGGGGAGTGTCCTCTGGATTTCAATGCAAAAGCTTTGCTCAGGAGTGCATGCCACGCACAGCTCAGATTTCGGCCTAACTGCAGACTAAACATAGTCTGCATTTTTCTCATTCCTTAAAAACATCACCTTGACTTCTCCAGATTTCCTCTTCTTACAGATCACAGAGATGCCCAGGTAGCTGGGTAAGACTTGGATACCAAGGATTCTGCAGTGTGCAGGAGTACACACATGCACACACACAAACACACACACACACACACACACACACACACACACACACACACACACACACAGAGAGAGAGAGAGAGAGAGAGAGAGAGAGAGAGAGCGAGCTCAATACTTGGATAAGTTCTTTCTCCACCACTTTAGTAAGATTATAATCTAAGACAGGAGGGGAGAGCCCATGTGAGTGTGTGTGCATGCACGTGTGTGTTTGTGTGTGTGTGTGTTTGTGGTAAGTGTTTCTTCTTCCACTTTCTTCTCTTCATACCACCCCTAGGTTTTTAGTTTTAGTAAAATTTCTAAGGTTATCTACTGATTTACATTTTAAAATGAGGCACATGAACACTGAATGAAGAACATCAGAATGAAGAGAAAATTTCCAAGCTTTTAGAGAGAAGAAGAAAACTGCCACACACACAGTGGAGAACTGAATGGGAACTTTACAGAGAAACCAGGGGGCTAACGAAGCACCTTCACAATCGAAACCAGACGACTGCCCCGTCCCCAAACCTTCCAGCCTGCAGGGAAAGCATGGTGATCTTTAAACACACAATCTTAGGATATTCATGCTCCATAAAACCCTCTTTCAGAGGCTCTTAGAGAGTGTGTTCTCTAAAACAGCAATGGGAAGAAAGAAAGCAGACAGAGAGCATGCAGGCATGTGCATGGCAGGCAGGGGAACTGGACTCCCTGTGTGATAGAACAGGAAGAGGCAGGAGGGTCAGGCAGGAGCCTAGGCAGTTGTTCACATTGAACAAGGGAGTTAAAGGACCCAGGAAAGTGAGGAGTGGCCGATTAAAAGATGAAATTCATAGGCAAACTACAAATATTGCACCAGCACACAGGAATCCCACAATCCTAGCTTAAGGATAGGTCTGAGTAGTGAATGTGTCAACACAGGTAGCTAAGCAAATCCAAAACCAAAAAGCAATTACCGGCTTTAGAGGGAAAGAGTGTACTAATGAAATAAAGATCTAATCATAGCACACACTGTGGCTCAACCACAAACAATACTTCCATAGTCATAATGCCATCAACACTGGTTTAATGAAAATGTGTGTGGGATGGGAGAGAGGGAGGTATTCAGGCTCACTGTAAGTCATGGTGACATCTCCCTTAGGAAGAAGTCAACAAGCTAACATGGAAGACTCTATGAAACAGCAGCTCATTCCAGTAAGAAATAGACAATGCTGAGCATGGTGGCTCATGCCTTTAGTTCCAGCACATGGGGGGCAGAGGCAGGTGAAGCTGTAATGAGTACGAGGGCAGTCTGGTGTGTCTAACTAGCTCCAAGCTAGTGAGACGCTGTGTCAAAAACAAAACAAAACAAAGCAACAACAACAAAATGATAAAAAGGAAATATAAATATTAATGAATACTGAAACATAAAGAACTGCAAGAAGTGTTTGTCAGGAGTGGGACTTTGGGGCAAGGAAGGTGGATGAAACAAACTTCTGCTACTCCTGGATGCATAACTCCTCTTCTTCTTCTTCTTCTTCTTCTTCTTCTTCTTCTTCTTCTTCTTCTTCTTCTTCTTCTTCTTCTTCTCCTCCTCCTCCTCCTCCTCCTCCTCCTCCTCCTTCTTCTTCTTTTTTTTTTGGAAACAGAGTTTTCTCTGTTTAGTCCTGGCTGTCCTCAATCTCACTCTGTAGACCAGGCTGGCTTCGAACTCAGAAATCCGTCTGCCTCTGCCTCCCAAGTGCTAGGATGAACATAGGCATGTGCCACCACTGCCCGGCTCATAATTCTTATTTTCAAAGTACAAAGCGGCATTATTTTGATAACAATAAAAATTGAATTTTAAAAGCTCAAATCTGGCTGGGCAGTGGTGGCGCACGCTTTTAATCCCAGCACTTGGGAGGCAGAGGCAGGTGCATTTCTGAGTTTGAGGCCAGCCTGGTTTACAGAGTGAGTTCCAGGACAGCCAGGGCTAAACAGAGAAACTCTGTCTCAAAAAATAAATAAACAAATAAATAAATAAATAAATAAAATAAAAAAATAAAAAATCAAATCCAAAGTCAAACATTAAATATCAAATTCTATGGGCTGGTTATAAAAGGATGCTGGTCTCAGAAGTACTGCTTAGACAACGAAGAATAATGCCAAGTTAACTGACAAAATTAGAGCCACATTTTGTGTGTGTGCATGTGTGTGTGTGCTTTAGCTGCATATATGTGCACCCATGCATACTAGGTGGCCACAGAAGAGCATGTCAGATCCCCTGGAACTAGAGTTAAGGAGGGCTGTGAGCTGCCACGTGGATAGTGGGAACTGAACCTGAGTCCTATATAAGAGCAGCAAATCATTTTAACCTCTGGGCCATCTCTCCAGTCTCCCCAGAACAACATTTTTTTTTTTCCCGAGACAGGGTTTCTCTGTGTAGCCCTGGCTGTCCTGGAACTCACTCTGTAAACCAGGCTGGCCTCGAACTCAGAAATCCACCTGCCTCTGCCTCCTGAGTGCTGGGATTAAAGGCGTGTGCCACTACCGCCTGGCCCCAGAACAACATTTTTAAAAGTATTATTGAGATACAAACAACAACAACAACAACAACAACAACAACAACAACAACAAAAAGATAGACCAAAAGAGCTTTAAGGCAAAAGGCAAAAAAGAAGAGAAAGAAAAATCTAGAACTTTATAGCAACTATTGAACTGAACAGAGCACGTGTCGCACTGTTTGTTTTTGTTTTCCAGGTCTAGGATAGAAGCAAGGCACTAGAACTTGCAATGCAAATGTTCTAACCACTGGGCTACACTCCAAGTCCTGGACTCTCTTTGAGATAGAAGCTGAAACTGTTGGCAATAGTAAGCTATTTTCACCTCTACCCATCTAGTAATGTTTTCATGATCAACTCACTAGCCATAGTTAGGAAGAGACAGCCAGTTAGCAGATGGAATCATTATAGATTTTCTTGCGGAATATCCTCGCTGCCAATAAAGAACTGCCTGGGTTATGGACCAGTCTTCCAAGGGATTTCACTGAATGTAGAGCTTAACTGTGTGCCAGTCCAATAAATTGACCATCAAAGCCTGAACCAATGAGCTAAGGAGCCAAAGTCTGGAAGTAGATGTTGGATGGAAGGCGTGAAGTCACACTTACTCATGAGTCCTTCCATTTACCAGGGCGTCTGTGTTTAGCAACATGGCAAAGGAATATCAGTGAGTTGACTCTTCTTCCTAACCCAGCTAAAAAAGATGGGCTAAGAAAATGATGCAGGACAACAGCTGGATCTCAAGAAAGCATGCAACAAAGCCCCATACCATTCTCCCCCACGAGCAATGACAAGTATGTCATCTTCCAGCAGATGGAAAAAAAAGAAAGAATTGGGGATTCCAAGAATTAAGTGAGGACATACACCACAAAGAAAAAAGGCACACTCACAGATTACACTCAGGGCTAGGCTACACTATGGACTGAAAATCAAAGTCCAGGTCTCACCCTCTAAGCCCACCCCCTACTGCTTAGAACCTCCCTATTGCAAAATTGTAGTCCTTGGCCAGCCACAGCCCCTGGGAGCTTGTTAGACATGCGGAACCTCAGGCCCTACCCTCAGTCTAACGAATTAAAAATCTTCATTTTAATAAGCTCCCAGGTGATCTCTACACCCATTAAAGTTTGAGAATCACTTACTTAGAAAGACAGGAGAAGTTTGGATTTTTGTACTAGGGCCCCATTCCCTGCAGGTATAGATAGAAACTTGGGTGAACTCCAGGTGTATAAAGCTGCCTAGAC
>JADRCD010110650.1:0-10015 GCA_019843815.1 Montemys delectorum
CTAGGACCTACCACAGAGGTCTGAACACAATATGCAAGCATGTTTTATTGAGATACAGCCACAGAAACATGCAAACAATAATATATGAGTTTTGACAGCTTTACCCACCTATGTAATCTCTATTAGGTCAGCTCACTATAACACTTTAACAAACTTCTCTCTACTGTAGGTCCTAGGCAACATGTGACACACTTGGTAATCGTTAAAATTAATTTTCTATTTTGAAGAATTTCATATAAGTAGAGTCATGTGACACATGCTTTTTTTGTTGTCTGTCTCACTTGGACCAGTATCATTCCTATCTGACAGAACTTTCATTTCTGTCTATCATTGAGTGATAGTTTGTTTTGTAGAATGCTCAGTGAAGATATTTATGTGCTTGAAATTTGGATAATTTTGATTAAAGCTCTTATAATTATTCATATATGTCTTTGTCTGGATGATTTATTCATATAGAAGAATTTATCCATATAAGTATGCTAGAATAGAGTATTAAATATGCAAAGTCAACTGTATAAAAATAAATCTGTCAAAATGTTTCCCTCAATGACATGTCACCTTATCTTTTGTCCAGAAGTGTATCAAAGTTCTATTTGTTCCTCATTCTTGGCAAAGTTGATGTTGTTCATCTTTTAAATTGTCGAGTGTTATGTTAATGTTTCTCCTTGAATTTGTAATTTGCATTTTCCCAATGACTAGTGATGGTGAGTGTTCTTATACATACTTTGCCAGTTATACAAATGTAATTTTCTTCTTTCTTTAATGGTAGTTTTTAAGAAGCAAAAGTTTTATTTTTCATGAATTTCAATTTACCACAATTCTCTTTTTATTTATGGTTTCTGAATTTTAAAATTTCTTTTCCTATTTTACTAAAATAATGCCTCTAGAAGATTATAGAACTTACTTGGCTTTTAGGACTTCAATATATCTTGAATTAATTCTCATAATAGCTTGCTTCAGAGTAATTTGTTAACTAGACTTAAAAAAAATCCTTTTAACTCACTTAGAAACTGTGTTATTTACTTTTGCCATTTGGTAACCAAACACTTGACAAGAAGCAATTTAGGAACAGGATTTATTTTAGCTTCCAGGGCTGGGAGGCCTGGTACCTAGGGCTGTAGCCTGAGTTCAGGTGCTCTCAGTCGTCCATAGAAGATGAGATGACCAGCTCCAAGCTAGGACTCACGAGCCCTCTCCAGTACCCTGTATAACAGCTGGGCCTTACCTCTTAAGTATGGTTCTTTAACCTCCCCAAACAATGATATCGAGCTGATGACCAAGTGCTCTAAAACATAAACCCGTAGGAGTATTTCACATGCAGACCACAACAAACCACCTGTTACGTAAGATGTGGTATAGGTACATTTCTGGACTTAATATTGTTCCAATGACAAATAAAAAATCATTATGCTCATGCCACATCTATTTAATGTCTTGAGATCAAGTGATATAAATCATCTTAACTTTGAAAGCATGTGCTATAAACTTTCAAGTTTGTTTAATGTTTTGACTTTTCTGAATCTTTAAAATTTTCATATATATTAGGTAGTTCGCTTTTTAGTGCTTTAAAACTGTTAGTGTTTTATGTCAGAGAATTGACATCTTAACAATATTGAGCCTTAGTAATCCTGATCCAATAAAGTGGCATGGAAATTCACCACCTCAGGCTTTTTAAAAATATTTCAATGGCAATTCACAGGTGTTGCTGCCTAGGTTTTAGATGTTTTAAAATTATCTATAACTATTTCATACTTTTAATGCTATTTGCAGTAGTATTAAAAATTTAAAGTTTAAGGATTACAACTGTTTCTTCTTGTGCACTTTTGAGACCTTAGTAGATTCACTGAGAACTAGTACAAGTCTTGTAGCTTTCTATATTAACTTTGTTTTAAGACTTTAACTTTAGTCAGGCATGTTGCTGCATACCTTTTTTTTTTTTTCCTGACAGCATTTATCTGGTTAGCCCTGGCTATCCTGGAACTTACTCAGTAGACCATGCTGGCCTTGAACTCAGAAATCCATCTGCCTCTGCCTCCCAAGTGCTGGGATTAAAGGCGTGTGCCACCATGGCCCCGCCTATTGCTGCATATCGTTAACCCCAGTACTCACTTCACAGGCATGTTCTCTGTGTGTTCAAGATCAGCCTGCTCTACATAGTGAGTTCCTGGACAGCTAGAACTATATATATAGTATATGTAAACCATATATATATATATATATATATATATATATATATATATATATAGAGAGAGAGAGAGAGAGAGAGAGAGAACCAACCTTAACACCCCTGTCTCCAAAAATGAATATCTCTTTCATTCTGTTTTGTGCTTTTGTTTTATCTTGTTCTCTTATTTATAGTAACTAAACCTTCTAGCAGAGCTCTGAATGGATGTAATGAGAGCAAGCTTTCCTTACCTTTCTCATATCTGGACAAAACAACTTTTCACTGGTAATTTGGGTGTTAGTTGTGGCTGTTCAATGATGTCTTCTGGCACTGAAGAATTTGATTTTCCTCTTAGATTGTCAAGAAAATTATTGAAATAAATAGTTGGATACTTGGTGTAGACATATCCATATGTTGGGTTGATTGTATTTCCTCTTTTTATTTTGATAAGAAAAATTAATCATTAAAGTCCCTTGGAGTTATGAAACAAATGCCACTTGCTCAAGATAAGATTTTTTTCTCATATTTGGTTCCTTAAGTTTGAAATTCTTTGTATTTGTGGTCATAAACGATATTGAGTAGTCCTTTGGTGCCTCTTTTCGTGGTGTTATTTTCTGACTTCGTTTTTAGGTCATCTTTGAGTTTAGTGCTTATAGAGGAGCTTTATTTTCTCATCTGTTTTGAACTTCTTTTTCACTACTTGTAGCCGATACATGACACTCGTGTGGTCTGAAAGATGGAAACATTTCAGTTCTATCTCAGTTTTTTAATAGATATACATCAGAGGTTTGACCACAATATTGTTTGGTTTCAGTTTTGAAAATTGTGCTTTTCATATAATATGTTATGTTAAATGTTAAATTTGTTTAACATATGGTTGGTGTTTATAAGGTCTGCAAGGCCATTTTAAAATTCCAGATATGTATCAGTTGGTCTTAGTATCTTTAGTGCTGAACCTAGATTGGGATTAATCTATTTAATGATTTTAAACAAGAATTAGTTTTGATTTCAGCAGTATTTTTTGATTTTTAACATTTCTTTCTCTTATGCATATTTCATTGTTTAATTTGTTCTTTTGCAGGCTTGTAAAGATTACAGCCTGGAGTGAGCAAGATTATTTAGCAGGAAAGGATGCTTACTGTCATGCCTAACAAGCTGCACCCAGCCCGCAGACTCACATGGTGGAAGGATTCACTCCTATAGGTTGTCCTCTGATATTTCCATGTGTATGTACACAGTATGTGTGCTCATGCATGCTAATACACTCACATATGCATACACATACATACACATGCATACATATACATGCACAGATTATGCACATAAATAAATAAGTAAATAAATATAGTAACATTAAAGACTAAAGATTAAAGGTTAACAAATTGAGCTTAATTTATATTTTTAGTATATCTAATTAATTTTCTGTCTAAACACTATTTATTTGCCTGTTGAGTGTATAAAACATCTTCTTCCTTAATATTTGTTCAACATATTTTATAATGTCCTCTGTGACTTCTTTGATCATAAGTCATTTAGGAGAGTGCTGTTAATTTTTAAAATATTTGATGATATCCCAAGAACTTAAAATTCTGAGTTAATCATGTCAGTTTGAGAACCTGCTCTGTGGGAGTTAAATCTTTTTGTAATTATTGAGGCTTCTTGGTGGTCCAGCAGCTGGCTTAACTAGGATTTTTAAATGCCAGATGCTCTTGAAATACATTGAACAGCAATGTTTCATGAGTGGCAACTAGGTCAAACTGCCTTTGACCTGGTTGACAGTTGACAAAGTAATTCAATTAACTTTTACATGATTTTAAAATACTTATTTCTGGGATGGCTAGATGTTTCAGTGAGTAAAGGTACTTGCAGCCAAGATTCACAACCTGAGTTAGATCCTTGAATCTCACGTGGTAAAAGGAGAAAACTGACTCTTACAAATTGTCCTCTTACCTCTCTACACATGTACTATGTGTCATGGTACCCACATGTTTCATTCCCCACAACAATTAATGAATAAATGTAAAAAAGATTTAAAATTGCTATTCACTGATAAGGAAATGTTAGAGATTTTATTAAAATATTGTGAATATATTTGTCTTCTTTAGTGGTTTGAATCAGAGTGTCCCCAGTATGCTCAGATACATGAACACTTGCTTTCCATTTGTTGTCACTGGCTTAGGAAGTATGACAAGGACCAAACTTAGCTTGGAGAGGGGATCCTGAGGAAAGGGTGTTTGGGAGTGACTGAAGAAGCACCTTCAAGTTAATAATGGGTGCAAGCTGACAGCTCTGTGCTCTGCTTGAGACAGCTCTCTAGCCATCTAGATAACTCAGTTCTTGAAGACTGAATCCCAGCCTTTTATTTACATATCAATTCAATTATTACCAGAGGTTCCTTTTTAATTATCACACAAATTAGCATTTTATGACATTAGCCCTTTGATTCTTAGAAAAAGACAGCAAATATATTTTCTTAACATAGCAAATGAATTTAGAGATCTGCCTGCCTTTGTAAGCACAGACAATAAGCTAGCTGGTTGGGGTCTGGCTCTGAGATCATCACTCTCACCACCTGGATCTAAATTTGCTTTGTTCTACCACACTGTCCTTGAACCCTGAAATCTGCCTGCCTTTGTTTTTTGTTTTTTGGGTTTTTTTGTTTGTTTGTTTTTCTTTTATTGGATATTTTCTTTATTTATATTTCAATTGCTTTACCCTTTCCAGGTCTCAAACCATCTGGAGACCCTTTATCCCATCCTCCCTCCTTCTGGCTCTATGAGGGTGCTCCCCCACCCACCCACTTCTGCCTTTCTACCTTCCTGCCTTGGCATTCCCCTACACTGGGGCATCGAACCCCCCCCCTCAGGCCCAAGGGCTTCTCCTCCCACTAATGTGCAACAAGGCCATCCTCTGCCACATATGTAGCCAGAGCCCTGGGTCCCTCCATGTTTATTCTTTGGTTGGTGGTCAAGTCCCCAGGAGCTCTGGGGGTCTGGCTGGTTGACAATGTTGTTTCCCCCACCCATGGGGCTGCAAACCCTCTCAGCTCCTTCAGTCCCTTCTCCAACTCCTCTATAATGGACCCCGTGTTCAGTCTAGTGCTTCTGCCTGTCTTTGTATGCACAAACAATAAACATAACTGGGTGGAATCTTGCCTGAGATCACAATTCCCTAAATTTCTATCTCTTTCCTTAATAACTCTGACAAGCTGGCTCTGTTCTTTTAGGTCCATGAAGTCCCTCCTACAATTTATATTGCATCCTTATATTTTACATAGATGAGAAATTATGTATTCTTGAACTCGTGTTTTTTTTCCACATGCCTTTTCCACAGCCTGAAGGGCTATCCTGAAGGTCAAAGCGTTTATCATGTTGCTGAGGAACACATTTTTGCCTCCGAGACTTGCACTATTTTTAATTATCATAGAATTATTAGCCTGAATGGAGAGAGCCTTCTCCAAAGGAGGAACATGAAAGTATGTACATTATTATACAAACAAGCCTGATACCTAGCAACTGTCAACACGTGTGGAGGCCCACTCCCTGCTCTGATCCAGCGGCAGGAACTGTGTCATGCTGTCCCTTCTTCAGCCATGCAGGACTTGGCAGAGGTGCAGTGTGCCTGAAGGTGATCTTGAGATTAAAATTTTTGTGCCATTTTTTAGTTTGCTTCCTCTGCTTCATACTTGTGTTTGAAGATGTGAGCTCTAGGATTCATTGCACTCATGCCATTCCTGCTGCTTGTTGCTATGCTTCCCTACCATGATGAGATTTTTACCTCTTTCAAACAAAAAGCCAAATAAATTCTTCCTTTATAAGTTGCCTTAATAATGTGAAGGTGTACCTGCATACAAGGAAGGGAACCTCACAAAGAGGAAAGAATGAAAACCTGATGTAGAAAACCTGGATCAGACTTTGGAGAAGCTCATGCCAAAAGGTTCATTATCAGCACATTTAAAACAGTATCATTTGGCAAAAGTTTTCTAGGCAACAATCAGCCGGTTCAGTCCAACATCAGGTACACAATTAAACTTAAAGTATGACTACACAGAAACTCTTTCATTGTTACTGTGAGGTCGAGCTAAAAGGCCTACAATGTAGTGTTGTATTTGACTATGGATAATAGGACAGAGGCCAGCAGTACATGTGACATTTCCCCTAAGGATGAGTGATGGTCTAGGGAAGAAAGAGTTTGGGATAACCATTCTGGACAATTTGGGTGTAGTCTAGTGCATTCTGTATAACCCATGCTGGTCTAGAACTCGTGATTCTCTTGCCTAAGGCCTCCTAAGGGTTGGTATTGCAGGGATGCACTATTGTGTCCAAATTTTATTGGTTATAGGGGCAGAGCTATTGCACTGTTTTGTGTCCTGCAATAGCTTGTGGAGTTTACATATCTTTATCATCAGCCCAGGAAAAAACAGATCCTTCACTCTAATGCAGAACAGAATTTCACAGTGAACCAGTATATATCAGTGCTGGAATTTATCAAAAGACATTTTAAATATAGTTTTTGAGCTATTCCTGGTTGTTAACTTGACTACATCTGGAATGGATTACAATGTAGAAATGGTGGGCACACCAGTGATATTGATGTTGGAATACACAGGCTTCTGACACAGATCTTGACACAGATATTTTGAGGCATAGTGGCCACGAAAAGCTTAGGCCTAGGCAATATAGTAAATATCTTTACTCTTAGAAGACTGAGGCAAGCAGATCTCTGAGTTCAAGGTCAGCCTGGGACAAAGCAAGTTCTAGATACAGGCATGGTTGTGTACACTTTTAATCTCAGCCACACCTTCTGCTGGAGGCTTACACATTGAGGACTTTGGAAGAAGGAAGACTCACTCTACTTTGCCTGCTTGCACTTACTTGCCAGCACACCTGTTGGAACCTACTTCTGCAAGATTCCATGTTATACAGAAGACAAGGTAAAACAACTAACCTTGTTTGGACTGAGAAACTATTAGATTTTTGGACTTTCCATTTATAGCTGCCCATTATTTGGTTAGTTAGATTATAGACTGTAAGTCATTATAATAAATTCACTTAATATATAGAGGCATTCCATAAGTTCTCTGACTCTAGACTAATACAGAAGTTATTAGGGATAACATTTTTGACAGTGTTAATGTAGGCTTCTCTAATAATTGAAACAATTTACTGTCATTAGACACACATACATGATTTTGGTAGGTTTTAATGCTATTATCTTTGACTGATTACTAAGGAGCCTAAATTAGGTCATAGAGTGCTTCCTGCAGAACATGTATGTGATAAGACTACAGTTGATAAATAGATCACAGGGATGTGGAAATGTAGAATATATTTACTGTAAAGAAAGTTAATTTTGTTGGAGATTTCAGAAAAAAATGTCTGAGAAAAGTAATGAGGCTACACCCGTGGGGTCAACTATATTTTGACCTTAAGTCTGGTTCACTGCTGTCTTAGTATAAAGTAGATACGAAGAGTAATATTTCCATGAGTACCATTTTCAAAGCAAGTGCCAATTGTGTGGATTATTGTTTCTCAGTTGGCGAGACGCTTTCGACAAATTTCACGTGGAATATCTCGCTTCCCATGATTCCTGAAATTATCATATCTTTTAATTCTGACTCACTTATTCACATTTTAGTTAAGTTTTAAGATTTAAATACTGTATAACTTACTCATGTGACCAGCAGACAATTTTTGAGCACTCCATGTGCTCCAGTTTCCTTAGGGAAACACTGTACTTCTGGAGAATTTTCTTTACCTCTTTATAGCACACATTGGCTGATGACATACATCCCCCTTTTGATATTTTGTTTTATTTGTCTGGGAATTACATTCCCTCCATTTTAAGCATAACACTCTACATGATTTTTGGTTTAGTATGGTAAAGTTTTGTTTTTTTCTAACTTCTAGTATTATTCTTATGGAGTCTCTAGTTACTTTTTTTTGTTCTCTTGTATATAATATTCAGTTTAAAAACATTTAAATGTTTTACTTTTATTTTCTAAGATTATCTCACAATATGACATTACCATAGGGGTTGTAATACACATTACAGGGACTAATTCTTTCCTATTTTTGCCTCAGCTCTCTGTTTCCTCTTTCCCATGAACTTTTCATTCATAGTATTTCTCCTTCCACTTTATTCTTTAATCTTCTCCATCCCCCCTTTAAAACCACTTTATTTTTTAAGTATCAGAGACCCTGTACTGCTTCCTTATTAACCACATCTATTCCAGCTACAATTAGAGGTAAGTAGTGTTCTTGGTAAGGTACAGGTATAGATCACAGAGATGTGGGAATATAGAATATATTTACTGTGAACAAAATTAAAAATTTTGTTGGAGATTTCAAACAAGTATCTGAGAATAGTAATGAGGCCACACTCAAGGTCTGACCTTAAGTCTGGCTCATTGCTACCATGGTGTCTATCTTATTGAGGCTGAATTTTCTTACTTAATGTATCTGTTATGTCTGTCCACTTTCTTCTATAGGTTATTTTTATTTTTGGCCGACTAAGATCCCATTATGTGAACATCTGTGTCAACACCAGGAATAACTAGGGTCAGCAGGACCCAGGCACACAGGAACTCCACCACCCCAGTGGCACAGGTTGCTTCCAGTCTGTTTGGGCCAGTGCCCTAAGCAGACCTTGGGCACAAATTCTGCAGCCAGTCCCACAACACCCAGAAGAAGCTCCACTCCCAGGCACTCTGACATGCCTAGGATCCTAAGGATCAGAGGTGAGGAGGACACATCTGTCACAACACAGGAAGTAACTGGAACCAGTGGGACCCAGCCACACAGGAACTCCATCAGATCAGTGGGACTGATTCCTTCCAGTCTGTCTAGGCTAGTGTCATGAGGAGACATTGGGCGAGAAATCTGCAGTGAGTCCCATATTTACCAGAGGAAGCTATATTCCCAGGTACTCTAATTAGCTCAGGATCACAGGATCCCAGAATCACAGGATCACAGAGACAGCTTGACTCTGAGGAGTTCTGACACAACCAGTATCAAAGGAAGGACAGGCCCCAGTCTGATTTAGCCAGGGCAGGTATCACTAGAGATAACCAGATGGTGGGAGGCAAGAGTAAGAACATAAACAACAGAAACCAAGGTTACTTGGCATCATCAGAGAACAACTCTCCCACTATAGAAAGTCCTAGACACACCATCATACCGGAAAAACAAGATTCGGATCCAAAATTACTTCTTATGATGATGATAGAGGACGTTAAGAAGGACATAAATAACTCACTTAAAGAAATACAGGAGTAGCCAGGCAGTGGTGGTGCATGCCTTAAATCCCAGCACTTGGGAGACAGAGGCAGGAGGATCTCTGAGTTCGTGGCCAGCCTGGTCTACAGAGTGAGTTTCAGGACAGCCAGGGCTACACAGAGAAACCCTGCTGTCTCGAAAAAAAAAAAAAAAAGAAAGAAAAGAAAAGAAAAGAAAAGAAGTACAGGAGAACACAGGTAAACAGCTAGAAGCCCTTAAAGAGGAAATACAAAATTCCCTTTAAAGAACTACAGGAAAACACAATCAAACAGGTGAAGGAAATGAACAAAACCATCCAGGATCTAAAAATTGAAATAGAAACAATAAAGAAATCACAAAGGGAGACAACCTTGGAGATAGAAAACCTAGGAAAGAGATCAGGACTCATAGATGCAAGCATCACCAACAGAATACAAGAGATAGAAGAGAGAATCTCAGGGGCAGAAGGTACCATAGAAAACATTGAAACAACAGTCAATGAAAATGCAAAAAGCAAAAAGCTCCTAACCCAAAACATCCAGGAAATTCAGGATACAATGAGAAGACCAAACATAAGGATAATAGGTATAGAAGA
>JADRCD010110658.1:0-16262 GCA_019843815.1 Montemys delectorum
TATATATATATTTATATATATTATATAGTTAGTTAGTTAAACTGCCCAGTGTTTTGCTTGTATTTTAGGTTTTATGTTTTTATGTTTTTCTGTATTGTGTGTTTCTTACTTATTTCTAAATGTTTTAAAGACATTTTTTTGGTGGTTTTGCCTGTTTGTTTTCTAGAGAAAGAAAGAAAAGATTTAAGGTTTGGTGGGTGGAGAGGATTTTGGAGGAGTTTGATGAGAAGAAACCATGATCAGAACATAGTGAATATTGAAAATGTGGGCTTTATTTTGTTGTTGTTTATTTTGAGTTTTGGTGGATTTTTTAATTAAAAAAATTATATACTTTAAATTTTCACATCAATACTTATCAAATTGAATTGATTTGCTATTCTTTTAAAAATATGTTGCTTTATTCTTTTAGAATTTCAAATATGCATCTAATTTATTTTGATCATACCTTACCCATCTCCAACTTCATGCTTTCTTTTTATTTGAATTAACATACCAAATATAGCATGTAAAGTTGTCCACTGGAATATGCTCTACCCATCAGAGGTTACTCTATGAAAGAAATGAGCCTCTAACTCCCCCAGTATCTGTCGACTGTCAATATCTCCTCCACTCTCTTTGGTAACTTGTGAGACATGCCTCCACCCAGGTTGGAATGGTAATAGCTTGATATTGTGTGAGTCTTGTGCAGACAACATCATGGGTTCAGCTGTTCTGTCAGCTCTAAAATATAGTTTCTCTCTAGGCCTCCCTATCTTCTGTCTTTTACAACTTTCCATCCTGTCTTCCACAAGAATCTCCAAATTTGGAGGTCTCAGGTATGATACAGATACTCATTTACAAGTGAGCATTTCACAGATCCTTATTGTCTGAAGTTCAACCAGTTGTGGTTATCTATGTTAACTGCCATCCCTTGCACAACAAAACATCTCTGATTAAGTCTGAGAGCTCCACCAATAGATGTCTAGAGAGACATGAACAGGAAACATATTGGACTGCTGCTGAGGATATATTTTGTTTCGGTGTCACAAAGCTGTAGCTCTGTGTCCATCTGTCCCTTTCCCCTTGCTTATTGCTGTTGACCTTACCTCTTCTTTTTGTTCCTGAGATTTGAGCCTTTATTTGTAACCATTACCAATCTAAAAGTGCTTCTTGAAGACTACACAAACATCTTCTCAGGAATTTCTGCTGATTTAGAATCAAGTGTTATTCCTTCTTCTAACTAGCAAAGTTGAAGCTTTCTAATTTCATCAACTTCTTAACCTCACTTCTCATTCTGCTGTTTTCCTCTGCTGTAGCCTGCTCTTGCATGTGTCTATCTACTAGTCTACCAATGTTCTTAGTCAGGGTCAGTTTTTCAGTCCATACATTTTACCTTGCTTATAACACCATCAATGATGTAAATTAGACTGATGTTGTAATGTATTTAGCCAGTGAAGTCATTTCAAATTGTTTGCTTTCTTTTGAGTTCTTTTTTACTTTTTCTTTCTAGTTTTCCCTCTTTTCCTCTGTTCCATTTTGGAACCAATAATTTCCTCAAACAATAATGAGTATGTTTCCAGTAATGAAGAATAGGGATCATAATCTAGGTTTGAGATTTCTCAGTACTGTTGTGGGATTCTGTACTCTCTGGTATTTCCAGCAGATAGAAGACCTATAAGAATCTACATACATATCTATATGCATAATAATATATTGCATACATTCAAGTAAATGTTTACACATATTTTTAAATCCATTATTTTTTAATCCATTATTTTTAATCTATTATTTTTTATCCTTTTTTTCCAAATGAGAGTTCTGGTTCACAATATGATTAAAATGTTTACCCATTTGTTCAATGTCATAATATGTCAAAAATAATTTCATACTTTCCTTGGCCATGTCATTATACCAGATACATGAAATGGGAGATTCTAAATGTTTCTGAGCTTCTGTCACCTACCTATATTGCTCAATGACTGCAAGCACTCAGGATGGCCCTTTGATTAGCCTTCATTGTACATATCAAACTCATCTGAAATGGTATTAGGACTACTTGATTTTATTTGTCTGCTTTATTTTTCTGTCCAGACTTATGTATATCTTAAAATGTGTACAATACGAACATATATCTATGGGCAAATCTTTCCATAATTTATAATTTCAAAATATTGCTCTTTTGTTCTGCTCCATTCCATTTTCAGATCTCAAATGATATAATTAACCTCATTACTCTAGGCTTTCAATATTACTTTTTTGATATGTTAAGAAAGCAGATTAAATACATGTTGACTTTCTATTCCTTTTTTTAAAAATTAATGTAGAGAAACAGCATTGATGTTCTTTTGGGCCTAATTTTGGTACTTAATACAATGTCCTTTTACTGTAATCCCTCTTATAAAATAGCAGTATTGAACTTCATCAATTTCTCCCTTTAATACGTTTGGAGACATGGGCCATTTCTAATAATTTACAGTTTTAAATAATGTCACAATAAATAACCTTGTGCAAATATTTCATGTTTTCCTATTTTTTTGAGTTAAAATTTCAGGGTAAGTTCCTAGATGTAGAACAGCTGTACTGAATGGTAAATGAATACATCCTTTAATTAGTTTCCCTAAATCCCTTTTCATAAAGGTTGTACCTGATTTCCCTTCCCACTAGGATCAAAAGAATATGTATGTTCACAGCCAACACAACAGGACAGATTGTCAAAATCCTGACATTTTCCTGTCTAATGGTTTGTGGATAGCAGGTATCACTAAACTTTTTTTTTTCTATAATTAAAGGCCTCTTTCCTAAAGAGCATTAAAGTGTATTTTTATACCCTTTTTGTGGAATACCTAAAATATTTGAATACTAATGTATTCTTTTGCCAGGGAAATGGGTAATGGGAGACTATAAACTTTTACTGAAGCAGAAGCGATTGGGTTGTCTGTAGGTCTCGGGGAAATTTGCTTGTTATCATCTCCTGTTTCTTCTCCTTACTGGTGTTTCTCATATTAAATATCTGCTTCTGTCTTCATGTTAGTTCTCTGCCCTCTATGTATCTGAATGATTGTCCACTGACTCTTTCTTATAAAGACACTAGATGATATGTATTTAAAGTCCTGGGTAGGCCTTTATCTCATGATTTCCAAATTAAGGTTATCACTATTTCACCTTATAAATCATTATTCCAAATTTCCAGACCCTCCTATAGTTAATAAAACTCAGAAAAAATAAAGGAAATGAAAAACAGAGCAAAAAAGAAAAACGGATTTGGTTTCATTGTAAACTAAATATGGTGTTGATATAGACAAGAAAGGAACGGTAGGACGTATTATGAATTGTCCTCCAGCTTGTCACCCATAACATTGTCTGGACAAGGCTGTCAGGTTCTCAGAACAGTTATGTGTTTTTAACTAGTTTTATCCTTTCCTTTTTATGTGTCTTAATAAAAAAATTACAAATTTATTAATAAAAGAAACCATCTGAGAATATCTGAGTAGTACAGTAAACAATTTTTAAAAATCAAGAAAAGAACCATGTGTGGTGGCACATGCCTTTAATCCATCATTTGGAAGGTAAAAACAAGTGAATCTCTGTGAGTTCCAGGCCAGCTTGATCTACAGAGATAGTTCCAGGAGAGCCAGAGTTGTTACACGAAGAAACTGTGTCTCAAAACACCAAAAAGAAAAGAAAGAAAAGAAAAGAAAGAAAAGCAAAGAAAAGAAAAGCAAAGAAAAGAAAAGAAAAGAAAAGAAAGGAAAAAAGAAAGAAAGGGGAAAGGAAGGGAAGGGAAGGAAAGGGAAGGAAAGGAAATGTGAAGACAACAAGGCCATAAAATGGTTATAATAAGTTTACTTTGTAACTTTGGAAACAATAACAAAACTTCTCAGGGCAGAACTTTCTAGAATGGTGATAATGATAGGATCCCAGGCCTGATGGCTCAATGAAAGATACTCAACTATGATATCAACCCTGAGAATGTGTTTGTTGTACACTGTACTTATTATTGGTTTTATTTTACAGTTTATCCTAAACAAAAGTTTAGGATAAATTTAAATGCCATTGTAAAGAACATTCTCCTTTATTTGAACATAGGGTCATAAAGTTGGTAAATAACATTGCATTCTGTATTTTTATTTATTTTTTATAAATTATTTTATTTATTTACATATCAAAGGTTGCTCCCCTTCCTAGACTCCCCTCCATAAATCCCCCATCCCATCGCCCCTCCCCTTTGCCTCTGAAAGGGTGCTCCACCAATTCTTGCCTCACCCCTTTAACATCCCCTTTCACTGGGGCAATAAGCCTCCACAAGACCAAGCGCCTCCCCTCTCATTCATGCCAAATAAGTCCTCTGCAACATATGTAACAAGAGCCACTGACAAACTCATATATACTCTGCTTGGTAGTTTAGTTCCTGGGTCCTCTGAAGTGTCCGGTTAGGTTAGTTGATATCTTTGCTCTTCCTATGGGGTTACAATTCCCTTCAGCTCCTTCAGTCCTTCCCCTAACTCTTCCTTTGGACTCTCCTGGCTCAGTCCAATCGTTGGCTGTGATTAACTGCTTGTTTTAGTCAGGTTCTGGCAGAGCCTATCAGAGGACAGCTATATCAGGCTCCTTTCTTCAAGCAGTTTTTGGCATCAGCAATAATGTCAGGGTTTGGTGTCTGAGGATGGGATGGATCCCAAGGTGGGACGGTCTCTGGATGGCCTTTCCTTCAGTCTTGCCTTTATGTTTTTGACGCTGTGTTTTGTTTAGACAGTAAAAATTCAAAGTTAAAGATTTTGAGATGGGTGGGTGGCCCTCAACTGATGACCAGGTCTCTTCAGATTCTATCTCCTCTTTATTGGGTATTTCAGTTAATGCCACCCCCACTGGATACTAGGAGCCTCTTGCATCCTGACATCTGGGACTTCCAAGTGATTCCCCTTTCCTCAACTCCTACTGCTACATATTTCTACTTATTCTCCTAGTCCTTTGGACTTCTCTCCTGTCTTTTCCCATACCTGATTCTGCCTCCCCCATTTTTCCCTCCCCCAATGCTTGCTCACCTAGGTGCCTCCATCCCTCTGTTTCCTGTGACTATTTGGTTCCCCTTTCTAACTTGGATTTAAGCATCCACACTTTGACATTCTTTTTAAGCTTTGTATGGCCTGTGAGTTGTATTGTTGGTATTCTGAGATACACACGCATACACACACAGACACACAGACAGACACACACACACACACACACACACACACACACACACACACACATTCTGAGTTAATATTTAACAGTATTTCCCAGACCTAATTTCCCAGTCCTTTTAGGTCTGGGTTACCTCACTCAGGGTGATATTTTCTAGTTCTATCCATTTGCCTACAAATTCATGAAAAACTCATTTTTTAGTAGCCAAGTAGTATTCTATTGTGTAAATGTGCCACATTATCTGTATCCATCCTTTTGTTGAGGGAAATCTGGATCGTTTCAAGCTTCTGGTTATTATAAATGAGGCTGCTAGAAACATATTGGAGCACAGGTCCTTGTAATATGTTGGAGCATCTTTTGAGTATATGCCCAGTAGTGGTATGGCTGTTTCTTTAGGTAGAACTATTTTCAATGTTCTGAGTAATGGCCAGATTGATTTTCAAAGTGGTTGTACATGCTTGTAAACCCACCAACAATGTAGGAGTGTTCCTCTTTCTCCACATTCTCCACAGCATCTGCTGTAGCCTGAGATTTTGTTCTTATCCATTCTGACTGGTGTGAGGTGGAGTCTCAGGGTTGTTTTGAATTGCATTTCCCTGATGACTAAGGATGTTGAACATTTCTTTAGGTGCTTCTTAGCCATTTGAGATTCCTTAGTTGAGAATTTTTGTTTAGCTCTGTACCCCATTTTTAAATTGGGAGTTATTTGGTTTTCTGGAGTGTAACTTGTTGAGTTCTTTATATGTTTTGGAAAGCAGCACTCTAACACATGTTGGTAAAGATTGTTTCCCAATCTGTAGGTTGCCATTTTGTCCTTTTGACAGTGTCCTTTGCCTTACAGAAGCTTTTCAGTTTCATGAGGTCCCATTTGCCAATTGTTGTTCTTAGAGCTTGAGACATTGGAGTGTGATGTGCAGGAATGTTTCCCCTGTGTTCATGTGTTTAAGCTCTTTCAAACCTTTTCTTCTAGTACATTGAATATATCTGGTTTTATGTGGAGGTTCTTGATCCTCTTGGATTTGAGCTTTGTACAAGGAGATAAAAATGGATCAATTTGCATTCTTCTACTTGCAGTCCTTCAGTTAGACCAGCATCATTTGTTGAAGATGCTGTCTTTTCCAATAGATGGTTATGGTTTCTTTGCAGAAGATCAAGTGACCAAAGGTGTATGATTTATTTCTGGGTCTTCAATGCTATTCCACTGAACTACCTGTCTGTCTCTGTACCAATACCGTGTGGCTTTTTATCATTATTGCTTTGTAGTACTTGAGGTTAGGAATGATGATTTCCCCCTGAAGGCCTTTTATTGTTGAGAATTGTTTTCACTATCTGGGTTTTTGTTATTTTAGATAAAGTTGAGAATTGCTCTATCTTTGTGAAGAATTGAGTTGGAATTTTGATGGGGATTTCATTGAATCTGTAGATTGCTTTTGGTAAGATGGTCATTTTTATTATATTGATCCTACCAATCCATGAGCATGAGGGATCTTTCTGTCTTTTGAGGTCTTCTTCGATTTCTTTCTTCAGAGACTTGAAGTTCTTGTCATACAGATCTTTCACTTACTTGGTTAGAGTTATATCAAGATATTTTATATAAGTTGTGACTATTGTGAAAGGTATTGTTTCCTTAATTTCTTTCTCAGCCCATTTATCCTTAGTGAAGAGGAAAGCTACTGATTTGTTTGAGTAAATTTTATATGCAGCCATTTTACTGAAGTTGTTTATCAGGTGTAGGAATTACCTGGTAGAATTTTTGGGGTCACATATGTATGCTATCATATCATTTGCAGATAATGATACATTGACTTCTTTCTTTCCAATATGTATCCTGTCTTGTCCTTGATTTTAGTGGGATTGCTTCAAATTTCTCTCCATTGAATTTGACATTGTCTGTTGGTTTGCTGTATATTGCTTTTACTATGTTTAGGTATATGCCTTGAAATCATGAGCTTTTCAAGACTTTTATCATGAAGGCATGTTGTATTTTGTCAAAAGCTTTTCAGCATCTAATGAGATGGTCATGTAATTTATTTCCTGAGTTTGTTTATATAGTGGATTACGTTAATGGATTTCTGTAAATTGAGCCATCCCTGTATTCCTGGGATGAAGCCTACTTCATCATTTGGATATTATATCTGTGCTCTTTAGTTAGTTTGGCTAAGGGTTTATCTATCACGTTGATTCTATCAAAGCACCAGCTCTTAGTTTTGTTCATTCTTTGTATAGTTATCTTTATTTCTAATTGGTTGACTTCAGCCCTGAGTTTAGTTATTTCCTGCTGTCTACTTCATTTTGATGTGTTCTTGGATTTGGTTTGTGAGAATTTTATTGAGTATTTTTACATTGATATTGATAAGCAAAACTGGTCTGAATGTCTCTTTCTTTGTTGGATCTTTGTATGGTTCAGGTATCAGTGTAACTGTGGCTTCATAGAATGAATTAGTGTTTCTTCTATTTCTATTTTGTGGATTAGTTTTTTCTTCTTTGAAGGTCTAATAGAATTATAGAATTCTGCCCTAAAACCATCTGGCCCTGTGCTTTTTTTTTTTTTTTTGGTGGAGAGATTTTTAATGACTTCTATTTTCTTAGGGGTTATGGGACTGTTTAGGTAGTTTACCTGGTCTTGATTTAACTTTTGTACCTGGTATCTGTTTAGAAAATTGTCCATTTCACTCTAGATTTTCCAATTTTCTTAAGTATTGCCTTTTGTAGTAGGATATGATGATTTTTGAACTTCCTCAGTTTCTGTTTTTATGTTTTCCTTTTCACTTCTGACTTTGTTCATTTGGATATTATATCTGTGTCCTTCGTTAGTTTGGCTAAGGGTTTATGTATCATGTTGATTCTATCAAAGCATCAGCTCTTAGTTTTGTTCATTCTTTGTATAGTTATATTTATTTCTAATTGGTTGACTTCAGCCCTGAGTTTGGTTATTTCTTGCTGTCTACTTCTCTTGGGTGTGTTTGCTTCTCTTTGTTCTAGAGCTTTCTGATATGCTGTTAAGTTACTGGTGTAGGATCTCTCCAATTTCTTTATGAAGGTGCCACTGCTATGAATTTTCCTCTTAGCACTGCTTTCATTGTGTCCCATAAGTTTGGGTATATTGTGTCTTCATTTTCTTTAGATCCTAGAAAGTCTTTTATTTCTTCCCTGACCAAGTTATCATTAAGTAGAGAGTAGCTCAGTTTCCATGTGTGTGGGGGCTTTCTGATATTTATTTTTTATTTTTTATTTTTTGCTATTAAAGACCTGCTGTAGTCCATGGCTATCTGATAGAATGCATGGGATTGTTTCTCAATCTTCCTGTATCTGTTGAGGCTTGTTTTGTATCTGATACTATGGTCAGTTTTGGGGAAGGTAACATAAGGTGCCAAAAAGTAGGTATATATATATTGGTGAATTGTTCGGTAGACATCAGTTAAAACCATATGGTTCATAACTTCTGTTAGTTTCAATGTGTCTCTGTTTAGTTTCTGTTTCCATGATCTGTCCATGAGTGAGAACGGGGTGTTTAAGTCTCCCACTATTATTGTGTGAGAATCAGTGTATGTTTTGAGATTTAAAAATGTTTGTTTTACAAATGTGTTTGCCCATGCATTTGGGGCATAGATGTTCAGAATTGGGAGATCATCTTAGTGGATTTTACATTTGATGAGTATTAAGTATCCTTCTCAATCTCTCTTGGTTGAAAGTCTATTTTATTTGATATTAGAATTCTAGCTTGTTTCTTGGGACCATTTGCTTGGAAACATTTTTTTCAGTTTTTTACTCTGAGGTAGTCTTTGTCATCAAGGTGTCTTTCCTGTATGCAGCTGGGTCCTGTTTATGTATCCAGTTTGTTAGCCTATCTTCTTACTGGAGAATTGAGTTCACTGATGATGAGAAATATTAAAGATCAATGATTGTTGATTCCTGTTATTTTTTGTTAAAGGTGGTAATATGTTTGAGTCATTCTCTTCCTTTGGATTTGTTGTGAGATAATTTATTTTTTGGTTTTTCTTGGGTGTAGTTTCCTTCCTTGTATTGGATCTCTCCTCCTATTATCTTCTGTATGGATGAATTAGTAGAAGATGTTGTTTAAATTTGGCTTTGTCATAGAATATCTTGGTTTCTCCATCTACAGTGATTGATAGTTTTCCTGGGTATAGTAGCTTAGGCTGGCATTTTTTTTTTCTCTTAGGGTCTGAATGACATCTCACCAAGATCTTCTGGATTTTAGAGTTTCTGTTGAGAAATATGGTGTAATTCTCATAGGTCTGCCTTCATATGTTACTAGGCCTTTCCCCTTACCACTTTTAATATTCGTTCTTTGTTCTGAGTCATGTTCTGTTTATTATGGCATGGGAGGAATTTCTTTTCTGGTCCAACTTATTTGTTATTCTGTGGACTTCTTGTACATTTACAGCCATCTCTTTCTCTTTAGATTAGAGAAGTTTTCCTCTATGATTTTGTTGAAAATATTTTCTGGACCTTTGTATTGAGAATCATTATTCTCTTCTATTCCCATTATTCTTAGGTTTCATCTTTTCATTGGGTCCTAAATTTCCTGGATGTTTTGGGTTAGGAACTATTTGTACTTTGTATTTTCTTTGAATGTTGTGTCAATATCTTCTATGGTATCTTCTGTGCCTGAGATTCTCTCTCCTATCTCTTATATTCTATTAATGATGCTTGCATCTGTCATTCCTGATCTCTTTCCTAGGATTTCCATCTTCAGAGTTCCCTTACTTTGTGATATTTCCATTTTTAGATCCTGGATGGTTTTGTTCAATTCCTTTACTGTTTGGTTGTGTTTTCTTGTATTTCTTCAAGGATGTATGTGTTTGCTCTTTAAGGACTTCTACCTGTTTTTCTGTGTTCGCCTGTATTTTTAAAGGGAGTTATTTATGTCCTCCTTAAAGTCTTCTATTATCTTCATATGATGAGATTTTAGTTCAGAATCTTTCTTTCTCAGGTGTGTAGGGTATCCAGGGCTTGCTGTGGTGGGAGAACTTAGTTCTGATGGTACCAAGTGACATTGGTTTCGGTTACTTATGTTCTTGTGCTTGACTTTTAACATCTGGTTATCTCTGGTTTTAATTGACCTTGATATTTCTAACTGGAGCTGTCTTACCTGTAACCCTGGTTATGACAGGCCTTTTGGGAATCAAGCTGTCTCTGGGTGTGGATGGGGGCAGTCTGGAGCACATGGTCTGCCCCCAGGAATACTGTGGACCAGAAGAAAGATATGTTTGCAGCAGGACAGATCAGATAGTCCTGCATCCACTGAGCTCCCTGGGCATCCCAGTTAGGCCCAGGTATTGGGTTGGGGTCAGGGGGCCTCACTGTGAGCCTAGTTGTGATGGACCTCTTGGAAATTCCAGCTGTCTCTAAGTATACTTGTATTTTTATGTCTATCCATCAGGTACTAGCTTATTAAGAGATAAATGAACTGTTATTTACTATTGTTGTATGACAGCTTTCCTGCAGAGACATGAACAAACTTGTACTTTCTCCAGATTGGGAATCAATGACTAACCATATTATCAAAGTATAATTTCATAAGTCATTGATTTCATTGGGATTACTAACAGGAATATGGTTGAATGGTTACTTACAGGAGCATGGCCAAACTAAATTAGCCATATTGAAAGAATAATATATAGCAAGTTTAGAATATCTCATGAAAAAAATAATGTATAGCAAATTTAGAAAGCCTAGAACACTCTACATGCCTTTAAAGCATCTCAGTAGGTCAGAATCTTCTTTTCTTCAGCAATCTCTTTTGCTCATGAAACACTGTGGTGGAATAAATATTGTGTACTTGGTAAACCTCAGGAACTTCCTGAGATTTCTAAGTTGTATTGTGCCTGAATCTTTATTGAGTTCTCTTTAGAATACATTGAGTCTTAAGTGCCATCTCATCGCAATGGAATCTTTTAACTCAGTGGAAATTCTACACAACTAGCATGCAGATATTAAGATTACATTTTATAGTGAATGCTACAGGCATTTAGGAGAAACTACTGGATAATAACCTTAGTGTTGCATGGGACTTTATAGCTATAACAACTACTTATTTGATCTGTGGCTTGAATGGCTTTTCTTATAAACACTCAGCTAAGAACACATCTAGACTTGTTGGGATACTTCCAATATCAGGTTACTCAATAACCTTGGAAGAACCTATTTCATTTTAATGGTATTATGTTAAGAAAAGCAATCCTACATGAAACATTAAGTTAAATGTCTTATTATGCAACTTAAAGACTGATCATTTACCTTTCCTAGTCATTTCTTTTCTAAGCTGACAATCCTAAGTGTTTTCTACAGTTCTTAATGTGACACTGTTTTGAGTCATTGTTTAAGGCCTTGTCTAAACATGGATATACTGCCAGTGCTGTGTCTTTACTTATGTTGGCTGCAGCCTGTTGTAGATCCAAGTTAGATGAAAGTGGGAAGCAGCTATAACATCAGAGTGGGAGTGACTTACAAGATAGGGGCTTTGGCTGGTATTCTCATTTTACAGGATCTGTGAAGTTTCTTTAAGCTTTTGCATGGTTGCTGTATATTTTTCTTAACCAGATAAGAAATTTATACTATAGAATGAAAAATTGGAAGTGTCTCCTGGAAGTGAAGGTTATGAATATGGCCAAGATTCAAAGGCAGCTACCAAAAGGATATACAGAATGAAAGAAGCCTACAAATTATGTTCATTCAGTTTCTCTCTTTCTCATTTCCAACCCATTCATATCTTCTATATAATTTCTCTCTATATAACTTTTTCTTTCTCAAAAAACTAACTTTTATGACATGCTTGAGTTTTAATGTTTAATGCAATTATTAAGAATGACCAGGCTGGAGAGATGGCTCAGTAGTTAAGAGCACTGACTGCTCTTCCAGAGGTCAGAGTTCAAATCCCAGCAGCCACATTGAGGCTTACAACCATCTGTAACAAGATCTGATAACCTTTTCTGGTGTCTGAAGACAGCTACAGTGTATTTATATATAATAAATAAGTCTTTTAAAAAAATGACCATTTGTACTTGATTATAATTCCAAAAACAAACAAACAAACAAACAAACAAAAACAATAGAGAATACTTATTCAAACTCACCTTAAAGAATGTTCTTCCTAACAACCCACAAACCACAAGAAACTTAAGAAGAAGGAAGACCAAGAGGTGGACATTTCATTCCTTCTTTAAAGGGGGAACCAAACACCCACGGAAGGAGTGGCAGAGATTAACTATGGAGCAGAGACTCAAGGAAGGACAAGCATATAGCTATCTCCTGAGAGGCTCTGACAATACCTGACTAATACAGATGTAGAGGCTCACAGCCATTCATTGAACTGAGTACACGGTCCCCAATGAAGGAGGTAGAGAAAGGACCTATGGAGCTGAAGGGTTTGCAGCCCCTTAGGATGAACAACAGTATGAACTAACTAGTACCCTCAGAGCTCCCAGGACCCAGCCGCCAATCAAAGACTATACATGGTGGGACTGAATGTTCTGGCAGCATGTGTATAGTAGAGGATTGCAAATTCGATCATCAATAGGAGGAAAGGACCTTGGCCTTGTGAAGGTTTTGTGTCCCAGTGTAGGGGAATGCCAGGGATAATAAGTGGGAGAGGGTGGGGTGGCAAGCATTGGGAGGGGGGAGGCAACAGGGGTTTGTTCTTGTTGTTTTTGTTTGTTTGTTTGTTTGTTTGTTTTTTGAAGGGGAAACTGGGAAAGGAGAAATTTACATGTAAATAAAATAGCTAAAAAAAAAAAAAAGAACTATAAGCCAAAATAAACCCTTTTTCTTCATTAAAAACAAAAAAGAAGAATGTTCTTCCTTCATCTAATCATTTGAGGGGACATGACGTATGATCCATCATTTCACAGCTGTCCTCTGTCTTCTTATAACTATGGAATAGACCTTGACAGTTCTTGGGGGGAAAATGGTTGGAATCAAGAATGGAGAGTCTTCCAAATGTTCACAAAGGGAGAGACAATTTTGAGTGTCCAAAGAACTGAGAAAATAGTTGAGTTTCTTATAAGAGGTAATTGGATAGAAATTGAAGTTATAAAAGCAACAATTAGAGTTTAAAGACTTACTTTAGATAGCTAAACAAAAGTGGGAGAAGATGCTTAGATTTAGTTTGTCTTGCTCAATTCAGAAAGGGATTCTTCGATGAACTCAGCTGGTTAATTGGGCTTAGAAGAAAAATCAAACAATCCAAACCAAACCAAAACAACATATGTGATATGTCTCTTAATGATCCTTAAGGGCAGATTTCACCTGATGACAATTAGGTCTTGTTTTTGTTTATCTATTGGCCAATTTCTACTATAGCTCATATATTCTTTTAAAAATTTTGTATCCCATCTCTACCAAACCCTGTGTATTTTGTGCAAGCTTGATAATTATATTAATCCTGGTTGAGTTCATGATATGTGTCCTGATACTAGTCAAGTATGATGAATGATCATACTGAATTAGAATACAGCAGTTATCCCTTCATCTTTATTATCAATTGCAAACAAGATTGCATGAAGCAGGTTGTGATGAGGTTTAAAATCAAGATATCAAATGGAATTCATTGACTAGCTGATGGTACAGTAGAGAGTCAGATTTTTGTTTACATTGTCAAATAGTGTACAAATTTGCATATGCCATTTAATTGTACCATGCCTTTGTTCATACACAAGTTACTGGACTATTATCACTATAATATAGAATTGCATCTGCATTACTCTATAGAGTATTAAAACTTAGTCTATAGAGTAATACAACTTATAGAATCTCTGTGTATATAGAAAGAGGATTCATTAGAATGACATAGTCTGTAGTCCAGATAATCTAACACTGGATGCCTATAAATGAAAGGTCAAAGAATCCTGTATTTCTTCAGTCCACAAGGCTGGTGGTCTTCACTAGTCTTCAGGATATGCCTGAATCTCAGAGAAGTAGACTCTAATGTCAGTACAGGGAAGGACTTGCAAACAAGAACAAGAACAAGCAAAAAGGCCTCCATCTTCTATATCCTTTATATAAGCTTCCAGCAGAAAAGGTGATTCAGATTAGAGGTGGGTCTTACCACTTCAGAAGATCTGCATTAAAAGTATGTCTTCCCACCTCAAAGATCCAGAATAGACATGGCTTACTAATTCAAATTGAGGAAAATTCCCTCACAGATATGCACCTCCATTTTTGGATTTTAGTTAATTCCAGATATAGTCAGGTCAACAAACAAGAACAGCCATCACACCATCTAAAAAGGAGTCAGCAAACTGCTCAATTTCACTATAAGCTGATAAGATAGAAACTTCCTTTTCTTATGAGTGAGGAAGTGCCAGGTGGGATGAATTGCTACAATTCTGGCCCTGGGGTGGTCTGATCTGAAGGACCATTTGAAGTGTGTGGATTTTTCTTTTTCCTGCAGTAGAAAGAATATATGAATACGTGAAGCTATAGAACATGCCTTGACTGGAGAGATGATTTCTCTTGTCTGTAGCATCAAATGTATATCAAGTATCAAGTGGTGCCTTTAAGGCTGCAGTCAGCAAGAGCATCAAGCCTGCTGAAAGTCACATCGATTAAAGGAATTATATTACTTTGGTTCTAATGGAGCCCCAATGATTGTAGCAAAGCTTCTGTAACATATGCATGCTATTTCAAGTTATGCATCAAACCTACATTCTTTTCATTCTTTTAAATCACAGATCCCATTTTTCTCCTCATGGAACTAATATTTTGAATTCTAGTACCATACTTTAGTAAGGCTACCTCTTGTCAGAAAGGCAAATGTGCTATATTCTTAACCAGAGGATCTGGTCATCCGTTGACTTGAGCAATATTGTCAGGGACAGAGCAAGTTAATACAATCAGTTTTTTCTCATCAAAAAATATAAATATTAAGAAGGATGATAAAATATATACAGTTATATATACAGTTTCCAAATAGTTATATACTTTCTGTGTGTACATTCTATACTCTTTTATGTCCTTTTCCCCTCAAAGTCCAGATATCTAACTTTTATCTTCAAATATATATGCTACTTAGCTTAGTTCATTTCTCTCATGATATAAGATGATGTCAGAGTTTAGGCAATTTATAAACAATGAAGGTTTATTTGATTCATGGTTCTAGAGTATGGAAAATGCAAGAACATGACATTTACATTTAGTAATAACCTTCAACTTGCATTTTAGTAAACAGATTTTAGGCAGACATATGTAAAATAAAGTGAAAAAAGAGACCAAATTCATGTCTTTTAATATCAGGAAGCCATTTCTCGGATAACAGCTTTAATCTTTTCATGAGGACATATTTATGGCTAGATTATTTCTTAAAAGCTTCAATTCCTAATAACATTATAATTATAGTTAATTTTAAGTATGTATTTAGGAAATGACATTGAAACCATAGCACAGGTTTACCCATTGTCAGGAAATTAGAGTTCTATATAGGTAGGTCTGTACTCACATGTATTATATTTAGATAGCTAATATTAAGGTGTATTAAGGTTTCTAAAAATGAAATTTATATTTTATAATTGTAAAAAATGTAACATTCAATTATTTCATATACAAAATCTAAGTAGACATAAGGTATTTTTTGTTTGTTTTTCTCTGTTATACAAGAAAGACAAAATGCCAAATTGACTGTTCCTGTGATTTTCTTTTCCCCACAGTCTATTTTTTTTTTAGATATTTTCTTTATTTACATGTAAATTTCTCCTTTCCCAGTTTCCCCTCCAAAAAACAAACAAACAAACAAACACACAAAAACGAGAGCAAACCCCTGTTGCCTCCCCCCTCCCCGTGCCTGCCACCCCAACCTCTCCCACTTATTGGCCCTGGCATTCCCCTATACTGGGACACAGAACCTTCACAAGGCTGAGGTCCTCTCCTCCTATTGATGATCGAATTTGCAATCCTCTACTATACACATGCTGCCAGAACATTCAGTATAGTCTTTGATTGGTGGTTGGGTCCCTGGGAGCTCTGAGGGTACTAGTTAGTTCATATTGTTGTTCGTCCTAAGGGGCTGCAAACCCTGAAGCTCCATAGATCCTTTCTCTACCTCCTTCATTGGGGACCGTGTACTCAGTTCAATGAATGGCTGTGAG
>JADRCD010110668.1:0-16366 GCA_019843815.1 Montemys delectorum
CCCCCCCCCCCCCATTTCTTCTGTTTTTGGGAGCTGTTCTTCAGCAAAAGCCCTCCGAGAATCCCATCCAGTTCTACCAGCTGCTTCTCTCATTAAAGTTCTGTTGGGGTGGAAAAGGCCAACCGGAGATTATTCTAATGATAGCAAGCACCTCATAAAGAAATCTGCCAAATTTACTTTTCCATAGAACATCATTTTTACAGCTTTTCATGAATCCACGAGGAAAGAAAGCATCACATATAAAATACAATTTCCAGAAGTCTTGATGATATTGAGAATTATTTCTTCAGTGTTTGGCATGGGGAAATATCGGTTGCTGTACAGGGTTACCCAAAGGGTAATGTGAGAGGCTCCTACAAAATCGGAGTGTTTTTAGAAGGGTTTGATAGCTTTTAAGCTTAAGGTATGCATTTTTGCAAGCCTGGTTTGCATTTGTGAGGGTCACCTTGCTTTAGTCTGGCAGACAGCAAGCTTGATATAATTAACCAACAGGTGGGGATGTGTGAATTCTAACAAGTTTCTTAATCACTCTGTGCCTCAGTTTCACAATCTGTAAGACAGAGAGATTAACAATCTTGTAATGAGGGTTATGATGAGATCAAATGAGTTAGATCCTGTAACACTCTTAAAACAGTAGCACGATGAACACGCAGATGTCGACCTGTTTAAATAAACGCTCTTTTCAGCAACAGGTTATCATTTTTTTAATGGCGTAAAGATGTAAAAATCTCAGCATTGCATAGTGAATAGTTTTAGTAGGGCCTGGCTGGGTTTCTTTAGAGAGTACAGAATCCTGGCTGTGCCCTGAAGAAAATCCCAACTCACTTCTACTAGTTCTGGTTTTATGCCTGCTCTATTTCTAAAACCACGAGAAGGACTTTCCAAAGTCATAATAGAAAAGCCCATGTGGGCAACCTTTACTCAGCAAAATTCATCTGCAGCTCAAGACCTAATATATGCCCCCTGGCCTCAACTCTCCCCCTGGAACTGAAATTGAATCCTGTTACTAAAAGAATCTTCGAAGCAGATGTTCACTGGGAAAAAGTTTAAAAGTCCCAAGTAACTCCAGACCAAATTCCTACAGGTGCCTTGACTATGGCCCTTTGCCTGGGACAAAGGGGCATAAAAGGTGAAGGAATCACTCAGGCAAAGGTGAGGTGTCTGGCTAGTCTCCAGAAATTATGTCTTGACCTCTGACACTGCTTGCACACCCTAAATAACAGCTTGGAGATTTATCTTATAAGGCCTCTTTGTGTCTCCTCACCTCAGTCTCTCTTGCCTCTAGACAAAACTACTAAGTTTCTGGCAGCAACCAGAATCCAAAGCATCCTCCAGCCAGCTTGTGCCTCCCAAGCCTAAGACCTCTTCCTGGTGCCAAACCTGTGACAGATCTGAGACTTTCTCTAGGTAGACTTTGCAGCAGACCTGGCCTCCACACATAACCCTCCTACCCACCCACCTTCCGTCGTCCCCATCCCATAGACCAAGCTTTTCTACTTAAGCCGGGTTGCCCAGTCAAAAGTGCTCTTTGGTGGAACGGAGGACCCGCCTCCTGCCATATACCAGGCGCTTGCTTAGGACCTTGCCTGCCACCCAGCTTCGCGCAACCGCGCACGCCCCCTCCGGGCGGCGCACTCACCTGCAGCTGGGACCCGCTGACGTTGCCGGCGGCCGCGTCCTGCCGGTCGGCGGCTCCGGAGCCGCGCAGAACCGTGATGTGCAGCGTGAGCAGCAGCAGCCCCAGCAGCAGGAGCAGTTCCGCGGCCAGGCGCACCATCCTCTTGAGTCGCGCGGCTTTAGGACCCCGCGCGGCGGGCGGCAGCGGCGGCGGCGGCGGCGGCGGCGGCGGCGCCGGGGGAGGAGGAGTCGGAGCCCCCGAGCTGGACTGCACGGCTCCCGCCTCGGCCCCCACCGGGGCCCCGCTCCCCGGGCCGGCAGGGCTGGCTCTGGGCTCGGCCGAGCGCACGGGGGCCGGGGAACAGGAGCAGCCGCCACCGCCGCCGCCACACCACAGCGGAGCCACCGCGGGGCCGGGGACGTCCAAGCCGGTGGCGGAGCAATCCCAGGAGCTGTCCGGCGGCGGCGATGGGGACCCGGGGCTGTCCGCGACCCAGGCCCGGCCAGGGTCCACCCTTCGGGCAGGGAGCTGCGGGGGCGGCGGCGGGGCGGGCGCAGCCGAGCCCCCGAGCGCACATGGGCTCCCCAGATGTGGCCGCGGTGCCGCAGCTGGAGCGGGAGCGGCCGCCAGAGGAGCGCGGGGAAGAGGCGGAGGAGGAGAAGGAGGAGGAGGGCTTCAGAGGCCGCCTGGAGTTACCTCCACTCTCGGCTCCCCCGCCCCCGCTGCCCCGAGCCACTCACCCTCGGGGCCACCACCTTCCTCACTGCAAGCTCCTTGGGACCTCCAGCCTCGTCGCCCCGCTCGCCCAGTCCCCGGATGGGCTGGCTCCGGGTCACCGAGGTTGTCACCGTTTGAGGATAACTGGGGGCGCCCCGCCGGCGCCTGCGTCCGCCTTCTCGGCTGTGCTAAGTGCTCGGCTGCCGAGGTCGCTGTGGCGAAGGGACTAGCCCTCTGCTCGCTCTAGGGCTTGGGGCTGCGGGCGAGTGGGGGTCGCCCAGGCCACCTGAGAAAAGTTTATGGGCAAAGAAGAGCCGGAGTTGTAGGAGTCGAGAACGGAGGGGCCAGACAAACCAGGGGTCTGCGACGCCACTGCGTTGCCTGACCTTGAGCAGAGAGTTTCGGGGGTTTGGGGGTTGGTGACACGGTGTCTGTCGTTCCGGAAGGGTCTTGACACTAGCTGCGGGGCTCTGGGTTGGCTGATCACCCGGTGCAGCGGACCGTGCGCCTACAGCGCCCAGGAGCGTCGGAAAGGCGGGTGAGTTGGATTCAGTCCGCGCGCATCTACTTAAGTGCGCAGGTGTCGCGTGGGAGGCTGCAAGGGACAAGGTGTGCGCTGCGAAGGCGCTCGGACGTCAGCGGGGCGCTGGGTGACTCTCAGCTTGGAAGGCTCGAGTCTGGGGGCTCATCCTGGGGGAGCTGCGCCTGGAGGGGATTTGGGGGCTGCCGAAACGCAGCCGCTGCTACTGTGCCACCGCCTCATGACCGCGCTGCAGCCTCGGGCTCCGGCGAGCGACTCATGCCTTGCAAGGGGTGCGGCTGGCGAGCCGAACGGCTGGGTGGTAGACCTGGAGTGCGCGGGATTCTTGCCTCCGAGGCTAGAGTGAACTGGGTCCAGCGTGGCTCTGGCTCCTGCCTTCCCCAAGTGGCTCGAGTGACGGGCGCTCTGTTGGGCTGGGGACTTTTATACTGTGTTCCCTCCGCCTCCTTCCTCTCCTGAGCCAGCCCAGCCCTTCCCTCCCGGTGAGCTCAGCCCTAGTCAAGCGTGAGCACGCGTTCCCACAACCCTTGTCATACATTGCCATTTTTCATCCTCAACCCAGGACCGTTGGACAAATCCTTCAGATCCTCCTTAGGTGAATGAAATCAAATAAACAAATAAAAATTTCTTACAGGACACGCCACTTTTCTCTCTTTTTCTACCTCTTTCTACAATCACTAGGAACGGACAGAAGATTCCAAATTAAACTGCCCTTAGAGTTCAAATTGTTTCTTTGGAAACTCCAAGATGTATTTCTTCGCCACTCCAAACGTTCCTTGGGTCGCCATAGCATTTTCCAGAATTTAACTAGTTGTGGTTCAGCATGCTGTTTACATCTGTATGTATCCAGTTAACGGACTGCCTCTTTGAAAATGCTGGAAACTTCTTTAAAATTCTAGCCAAATCCAGCATCTCATTAATAAATTGGCAGCTCTTTATAAAGTGCAGGAAGGTATCTTTTCCTTTTCGCTAAGGGTGGGGTTCCCCTCCCTGGCAGAGTGCTCGCTTTCAACTCTTAGGCTGCCTGGCTTCCCATTGCTATCTCCAGTCTCTGAAATACCAATAATTGTCAACTGGAGCGCTGAGGGAAGAAAATGAAACAATAAACCTTGGTGGTTCAGATGGGAGATCAAAGGGGATTCTAGCAGCTTTGGAATCCCAGAAGGATTCCCCTGTGTGTTTTCTAATTAGAATCACTTAAGAGCATCAGGCAGCAGAATCAGCACCCAGGTGGAATATATAAATTAAGATGGCAAACTAGAATCCTGTGGCCATAGATATGTGGACTTTCCAGGTGGTGATGTGGACACACAACGACAAATGACTCCTGTTGCCAAAAGCAGGCTGTTCTAGATTAGGGCTGAAAGGATGCTGTATTTTGTCATTTTTTTTTTCCCCACACAGTCTCCCCATGTGAGCCTCAGCTGCATTTCTCTCATGCAAAACTTTTAATTTTTTTCTCCTAAGGAAAAATGACTAAAGGAAAAAAAATGTGGAAAGAAACTCTTGCAAGGAATGTAAATTCTTATAAAATTATAGATGGAGATTTCAAGATCAAAGTCTTTGTAAAATGTTGTAAAATTGTAAATTGAGTTTAGGGTCAGATGTTTTTATTAAATGTTGAACAAATGTATGAATGAATGCTACTGAAGTTCCTTCAATTTGTGAAGGAACTTGGTGACCCAAATTCCAGATGAATTTATACTCTGGTAAGCACATACCAGTAACATTCTTAAAGCAATGCTACCAGCAACAGCCTGCTTCTACAGGCTTAGGGAGCCATTGGCTCACAATTATATGAAAAGGGAGCCATGTATCTACTGTACCACCAAATTCTGTTTCAGGCACATTTCTGAAATTGTCCCAGTAGCTGATGAAAGTTTGAAAACAATTCTGCATTCTTCAAAATCTCCAAGGCGTTATATTCATATCTTTATCACTGGCCTTACTATATTCCCATAGACTGTGTCTGTTATTCTGTCTGTATTCCCAGAAGAGCTGGATTAGGCCATCTCTGTGGTAGAGTATTTTAGAAGCCCACTCAACCCCAATATACTATTTCTTTCTACTTAAATTTACAGCTAGAAGACATTTTGCAGCCACATTTGGATCTAAGTAGGAGAGTGGAGTCTTGGTAGTGTTAAGACTCCTGAGTGATTATCCACGAGTACTCAGCCTTCCCTTTCAGTATGGCAGGCCTAAGAGGTAGAAGGAGACAGTGTTCAGATTGTTCAGAAGAGAACCATTGAACTAGAAATATCTGCACGTTCTTCAAGTGAAAAAAATATCTTTTTCAATCAAATACACATGATTTTCTGATACTTTTAACTATCATTACCTCCCAAGACAGGTGCAATCTTCACAGATACCTGCCTGATCATCCTTAATATTTCTAGGACTTACACAAGGTAAGGGACTTCATTAAGACATTTACACACATGTGTATAATATACTTAAATCCTATTTAAACCTTTGTTACCCTTTCCTATCCTTTGTCCTCCCCCACTCCCCTCTTCATAGTTAGATTTCTGTTGCTATGATAAGCCCCAGGACTAACACAATTTGGGGAAGAGAGTGTTTGTTTCATCTTACAGCTCATAGTACCTAACGAAGGGAAGGCAGGGCTGGAACTCAAGGCAGGAAGAGAGGCAGAGGCCATATTGCTCTCTGGTTTGCTTCTTCTGGCTTGTTCAGCCTGCTTTCCTGTATATCACAGGCTCATCTGCTCAGGGATGGTACTGCCCATGATGATCTGGGCCCTCCTTTATCAATTAGCAATTAAGAAAATTCCACTGAGAGATACCCACGGGCTAATCTGATAGAGACATTTCCTCAGATGATCTTGGCTTGTGTCAAGTTGACAAAAACGTTAAACAGTACAACTGAGTCTTTGTCAACTTGGCAAACAAATGCATCATTATTGAACAATAAGCTTGTTTTTTAATCCACAAGATCTCATGTACTTAAAGATATTAACTAGATAAATACAATTGAGCTGTATTCACCGCTTGTGAGGAGCAAGAAGTCTAGTGACACTATGCATGTGTAAAGCTTTTGATATTTTGTGGGAAAAAAACAAACAAACAAACCAGGAACCTAATGATGCAAGCTGGTGGCTTCTAGCATCCATGGAGGAAGTGACAAAGGAAAAGAATGAGCTTGTGATAAAAATTAACTGACTTCAGATGCACGTAAACAGTCTAAAAGTTCCTAAATGTGCCCTGGAAGAGGATCTTCTTCCCAGCAGCCGTACAGCTCAAGTTGTTGAAAGTCAAGCCCAAGCCTTCATTGTAAGATTGACTGAGTGACAATGAAAATGCCAGCCCCAAGCTCAGAGGGTGCAATCAGTGAGGACACTGGCTGATGCAGAGTGGGATTTTCTAACTTCTGATGGAATATATATATATATATATATATATATATATATATATATATATATTGTGTGTGTATACATTTTGTATATATATATATATATATATAAAGTCAACTTGACTGCATCTAGAATCAACTGAAATCCAAATGGCTGTGATGAATTTTCTTAATCAGATTATTTGAGGAAGCCCTCCCTCCCGGCACCATTGGTTTCCTATTGCTGAGATAAACAGCATGGCCAAAAGCATCTTAAGAAGGAAAGGGTCTATGTCACCTTATAACTTAGTCTGCATGTCAAGAAGACAGATAGGGACAGAGGCCAGGGAGGCATGCTGCTTACTGGCTTCCTCACCAAGGCTTGTGAAACCTACCTTCTTATGCAACCCACCTGCACTGGAGTGGTGCTATCAGCAAAGGGCTGGGGCCCATTTCAACACCACTCGTTAATCCCATTTCATAGCAATCATTAATCAAAAAAGAAAGATGCTCCAAAGGCTTGAGTACAGGCCAGTCTTAGGAATGCCATTTCTCAACTGAAGTTCCTTTTCCCCAGATGATCCTAGTTTATGTCACCTTAACAAAAAAACTAACCAGCATGCCCTTCTACATCCCTAATGGGACTTCATTTACTTTAATGGGATAAGTATCTTTGTGTTTGACTAGAACTTGTTATATTATATATGTGTATGCCTATACATATACAAATATCCATTTTTAAAAATCTGTTTATCTGTTGATGACTAGCTAGACTGGTTCTATATCTAGGGTGTTGTGAATAGTGCAACAATAAACATGGACATGCACTTATCTTTATGGTATGTTGACTTAGATGTATATGCACACCTCAGATATTTATGCCCAAGAGCATTATAGCTGGATCATTTGATAGTTTCCAGCTTATTTGTTTATTTTTTGGTAGAGCCTCCATACCTGTAGTGTTAGACTAACTTCTATTTCTCTACGTCATTGCTGATCTATGCTGTTCTTTGTGTTCTTGTTGACAGTCATTCTGGGCAGAGTGAGATGCAGTTTCAGTGTACTTTGGTTTGCATTTCCTTAAAGGCTAAGGATATTGGATATTCTATGTTTGGTGTCCCTTTTGACTCTACTTAATAAATCAGCTCTTATTGGACTCTCCTCTGTTGCTGCCTGGATATTAATACTGTTAACTCTTCTGTGTCTTTATTGTATGTATTCTCATAGGTTTTTATGCTTATTATCAATTGCATTTACAGGGCAGGTCTGCATATCTGACTCTTGAAGAAAGTAAAAGAAATTAAGCTACAATGCCTATAGACGTTATCATTGATGACACCATGGTTTCATTCATATATATATAATGTATACACATAATATATAATGTATATATAATATATTATAAATATATGCAGAAACAAAGGGAAACCATAAGAAATTCTCATATAACATTATCAAACTTCAACAAAAGTCAGCTGGTTTTGTTAACTAAACAATAAGTAATCTTCTAGCTTGCACTCTGTTTTCTGTAGTTTTAGTGGTCCCAGATCAACTATAGTCTGAAAATATTAGTAAAAATTAGTAAAGTCCAGAGATAAATGTTGATTCTGAGCAGCATGATGGAATCTCTGTGTGCTTGACTCCATCCTACCTGGGATAGATCATATTTCTATCCACTGTATCACTCGGTATGTCCCACATGATAGCTTCTTGGTTATTAGCTCATCTCCCATACTATTCCAGTGTTTGTGTTAGACTAGAGATTATACTAGAAGTAGTCTCACACTATGTCACAATAGTTTTGTCTCTGATCTCCCTAGGTAGACACAGCATCATCTGGCTCATCCCAGAAAGAGTGAACAAAGTAAAATAAGGTATTTGGAGAGATGATGTTCATATGAAGTTATTATTGTACATTGTTATACTTGTTCAATTGTAATTTATATGTAGGAATGTGTGTATAGGAAAGAACATCACAGGCATCCTTTGGCAGCGTCTGGAGTTTCAGGCACCCACTGGGGGACAAAGAGGTACTACCAGGTTCTCACAAACTTTCTAAGATTATTGTAAAGCAAAACACATACATTATTTCATGCATACATATATATTTAACACATGTGCTAACTGCTCAATCAAACAAAAATAAATGTGCATACTTTATATGGGCTTTAAAGAAAGTCAGAAAGGTCAAAACCAGTCTTCCTCTGAATGTATAAATGATGAGTGGAGGCTGTTATGTGTTCACAACAGCCTCTTACCCCTCTTCCTTAGCACATATTGACTTCATTTCCCAGTGTCCTTTGTAATTAGGTAGTCATGTGACTGTGATCTGGCCAGTAGAAGGTGATTGGAGGTGATATGCATGCCCCCTCCTGACCTAGACTTTAAAGCCCTTCAGGTGAGGGTCTACTTTTTCTTTGTCTGTTGGTTGCATGTTTCTGCCCAGGTATCTTCGAGCATTATCAGCTGAGTCCTTGGAGCAGATATTTTTTACCCAACCCCACTTTTGCTGAAGAGACTATTGTGTGATTTAAAAGGGAGCTCCTTTTGATGTGTTAAGTCACCGATGTTTTAAAGTTTGTTATAGATGCTTGCCCTCGAGACATTGACTACTGCAGGAGACAAGGTTCTCAAAGAAGAAGATGGCTCACTTTTTCTTTAGGGGACTTCATAGCAATCATTTTGGTCCCTTTTCCCCAAATAAGGTTCCTGTCACATATGCAACTTCACTGTTTCAGTGAGAAAGCAGCCATTAAAAGGGTATGGCTTTTTGATGGTACAAATGGAACAAATGGGTAAGATGGTTTTAATAAAGCACCCAGATAGTGGGGCCTGTGTCTTAGTTTGACCGCTGTTGTGGTGGGAGACTAGTGTGTCTCACCAGCTCATCTTAGGTTATATTACAGTGGAGTTCAGATGGACTCTATCCACAGCCATATTCTAGAGTACTGGTTACCCTGTCTGTAAACTGGGGCTAAGCATGTCTCTTCCAGGAATGCTGTGAAGTTCAGCTGTCATGTCCACATATAAGAAAGCTAAGTAGTCCTGTGACTCCAGTAAAGTACTCCATGCTCTGTCCTCCAGGACAGGGGCTGGTTTGCCTCCTAAATACACATAATAGAGGGTATTTAAATAGCTAATCAAAGAACACAAATTTCCACAAAACTCCTGGAAATCGTAGTTTAATTGAGCTCTGGGAGTAAACCCAAAGCCCATGAGGAAACACAAACAAAACAGCTGAAATGTCATTCTGTTTCTTCTCTCCTTTGAACTGGGAAGGGGTCAGAGTGCTCAGAAGTGAGAAAATCACGCCATCAGAGGCACTCCCAGGGTCCCCTCCCCTAAAGGCAGCTGCTGGGTTTGCTGGACACCTGGACCTCTGGTGCTGCTGTTCCCAGCACTCCGACACACACACACACACACACACACACACACACACACACACACACACACACAAAATGTGTGAACACTGAGAGGACACCTGTGGCTCAGAGATCATGGAGTACTTTTCTCTGAGGAAGTCAGGACTCTGGGAAACCAGAGCTGATTGGTGACACATCTGATTGGGTTTTTGGAAACTCTGAGGTGATTCTTTCTTATGTGGGAGGCCCCTTTTGTCATCTTTCTGGTATAATGTTAAAATATATTAGGCTCTGTTCCTCTACTGGCTTTTTCACATGCCAACCCTTTAATCTCTTACCTGAACTATGAAATTCTTTTCATTGCTTTTGCTTTGTGATAATAGTTTCTGTATAAATTCTGGGAAGCAAAACAAATCATGTTATAGCTGGAGGAGGGCTTTCCAATTACAACTTTTGTTATATATCAGACATGTCATCCACGAACTTCTGAAAACATCTATGCCCAGAAGAAAGCGTACAATTGAGTTACAATTTAAACGTTAGAGTGGGGATGTCGGTTTACAAATGAGGCCTAGAGGATATATAGATAGTCTTAACATTGTATAGGGACTTAGAGGCAGTATCTGAACAGGGACCAGATGACTAATGCTCTTTCTACTTTTCAAAGTAATTTTTTCTACATTGTTCTTATACAAAAAAGAGTATATACTTTTAGGTATGTAATGGTGGAAACCTCATGGCTCAGATCCAGAAGGTAAATAAATGCATTACTCTCCAGAATCCAGCACCCAAATGTTGCTAGTATTCTGATTTCTATAAGCCTGCCTTTGGTTTGACTTTTGAAAAATGAGTATACATTGAATACTTACTCTTTTGTGACTGGCTTTTTTTTTCTACCTTCTATTCCTCATCACAAGTTTTAGGGAATGGACAATTTCAAACCCATCGAGAAGTTATGAATGCATACTCTTGCATTCTGCTGGTAGCCCTGCCCCTGTATTCTAGCAAGGCTTTTTATGAAGCAACTTGGCAGACCCTTCCCTTACAAGGTGGGGACAACATCCTTAACCATACACTGACCGTGGTATTTACTCTGACTAGTGGAGGGAAGAGTGAGTTCTGCAGTGGGTTCAAGAATTCTGTCTTTGTCTCTTATATCTGTCTCTGTGTTTCTGTGTCTCTGTCTTTGTCCCTATCTGTCAGTCTCTGTCAGTCTCTCTGTCTGTCTGTCTGTCTGTCTGTCTGTCTGTCTGTCTGTCTGTGGTGTATGTGTTGCTTCTTCCATGTGAAGAATCCATGGTTAGATTAACCAGGGACTTAGCCTCCTTTCCAACTCTGTTACTGAGCAAACACAGTCCATCTCCAGAAATAGAACCACTGTATCTGATCAGAAACACGGAAGGAAGCCCAGCCAGCTCTGAAGACCACCCAGATGAGCCTAGTCTAAATAGACAACAAGCTAAATAAATAATTGTTGTATGGGATAGTTTAGCACAGAACTGTTCAGTGTGCTTTGCTCCCGATACTTAAGTATGTGCCTCCTAAGAACAAGGAGATTCCACATCACCACAATACAGCTCTCATGCTCAATACATTTTGCTTCAGTACCTTATCATTTAATTTAAAATACAAATTTACACTCCAATAGTTCATACAGCGCCTGTCAGGTTTCTTTTCCACTTAGAAGTCATGGGAGAAGTGCTGATCACATTACACTGTCATGGTTCTGTTTCTATACAGCTTTAGTCTCCATCACTTCTTATTTGTGTCATTACTGTTAAGTCTGGGCAGTTGAATTTGCAGCATGACCTTCAATTTTTACTGGAGGGAGGAGTTCTAGAATTAACACAGTTAATTCTGTGTTCTTCTGAAGACATCATGTGGGTATGTGGGTTCTGTGGTGTTAATTTGACCAGTTGTTGGGGAATATGCCTCAACTTACAGAGAACCAGAGGGTTTTTTTTTTTTTTTTTTTTTTTTTTTTTTTTTTTTTTTTTTGTGGGGTTAAATTGGGCAGAGTTGTTGTTGAAGCAAATGTTGGTATTCTGACTTTTCAGAGTGTGGAAAGAGAGGAGGCATGAATTTATCTACTTTTCTGGGAATGTACTTCATTTTCTTCCAAGATGTTTGTCATCCTTGTCCCAGCTCCTTCAGGGCAGTGGCTTGGACCATAGGAGAGGCTGAATGTCCTCAGCATGAACTCTGTGAATCGGCTATTTTGGTGGTTCTAATCAAAGGTCATTATCAATAGTAATAATAAATCGGCCTGAAATTCTTGGTTTAGTTTTGGAAGCAAGTAAGACTTTATTTTAGACAAAAGAGAAAGTAATGCTAGTTATGTTCAGAGATTTTAAAAAGCATTTCATATTTACAATCTTTTTTTTAAAGAGCAACAGATCTAAATATATCTTATGAAAGTTAACAACTCCATCAAATAAAAAAAATGAAGAAAAAAGCCAGGCAGTGGTGGCGCATGCCTTTAATCCCAGTACTTGGAAGGCAGAGGCAGGTGGATTTCTGAGTTCGAGGCCAGCCTGATCTACAGAGTGAGTTCCAGGACAGCCGGGGCTATACAGAGAAATCCTGTGGCGAAAAACAAAAACAAAAACAAAAAATGAAGAAAAAAATAACCCAAGCTGGGAATGTTAATCTCTTCAGTGAGCATAGGTAAGGCTACCTCTGAGCCAAAGCTGATTCTGGTTAGCTTCCAGTTGGAAGTGAACTTATTCCAGTAGTTCCTTAGCAAAGAAAGAAGAAACTAACACCCCCAAAATGCCACCTCTGAGATGTCTCCACTCAAAAGAGCAGTGCAATTGACTGGCTCTAACATCTTTACTAATAAACACAGGACCACATCATCCAGGCTGTGGTGAGGATTTCATAATGATGGAGGGCTGTGGTGCCTCATTTGTGTGCCAGATGTGTCTAAACTAAAATTGGAAGATTCTCTCTCATAAACTCTAAGCAGGAGGAATGTTAGATGATAAATAGTCTGTGGAGGACTACCCATATCATTGTCGTTAATAAACCTTTGAAATGTGAGGTGGTTGTCATTCACAAAGGTCAAGATTTCCCCCTTATTTACCCCAATCTAACTTGCTTCTGAAAGTGTAGTTCAATGAATAATTGCTGGCTCTTCCCCTGTAGTTAGTGACAAACCAAAATAAATAGGGCTTTCTTATGTATATTTTATTTTTGGTGCCAAGAAAGTAAAATAATACTTTAGAGGGAGGTTTCAGTCATTCATTGAAAATTGAAGGATAGGCTATTTTTCACATTAAGCGTGTGTACATTTGTATGTGTATGTCTGTGTGCTGTATGTTTGTGTGTGTGTGTGTATGTATGTGTTTGTATGGGTATGTGGTGTGTATTTGTGTGTGTGTTTGTGCATGCAATGTATGGTGGTAATATAAAGTATAGTGATTTTAGAAAAAAATATATTTGTAGTACACAGAGAAGAGACATTAGTGGTGTTAGCAAACAACTCTTCAAACTCAAAGATTTAATTTACCATGAGCTTTCTTGTTGGTTAGTTCATAGCGATTACAAAAATCCATGGAAAGGTGCTCAAGCTGGAACTCAAAGGTCATAGCTGGCTACAGGAATGTTTGGGAGATACAGACCTTCTGCATACCTAGGAGGGAAAGGGACGGGACACCAGCCTACTGGAGCATGTGGCTCTGGCAGGCTTTGCCTCTCTCCCCCATTTCCTTTGCCTTTCTAAACACCATTGGATTGCATTCCTAAAGCTAGTCACCAAGGTCTGTTCCCTTATTTGGCCAGTTCCTCCCCCTGAGGCTGACTACCAAGATCCAGCTATCAAAATATTGAAGTCCAGAAAGCAGAAGCCCTCTTTGGCTTACCTAGTTAACATGCCCAATTAAAATTCAACACCTCATCCTAACACAGGATTTCCCATTTTACTTTTATAAGCCACCATTTGCCTGTGGGCCATGTCTATCTTCTCTCTATCCAGAGGCAGTCCCGAATTTGTTCTAGGGGTAAATACCCCTTTCTCTCACTCTTGTTCCCTTCCCTTCTCCCTAGTCCTCTATCTCCTGTTTTTGTCTCTCATTCCCTGCCTTCTGTCCCTCTAAAGCAAACAAATCTCCATTGTGCTAAGAACTTGGTCTTGAGGACTTGAGCAGATGCTGATTTCATAGAAAGAATTGTGTTTGTTGGGTATGGAGTATCCTGAACACAGACATTTATGTGTATACTTGAATATGCACAGAACCTATACACATTTATATGTTTTTGCAATCTAAAGAGAGGACTGAATTAATATTATACGTGGCTATTAAAATCGTATACAAAGGTTCTTAAAGGTAGCAGCATATTCTCTTATATGATTATTATAGATTACTTTGCTTAATTACTGTGTTTGGACACTAATGTATAAAATTGATTTCATTAAAATACTACTAAGAAAAATATGTGCAACTAAATCAGTGCTTATAAGAACAAAAGGACATATGTAAGAATATCCATAGCAGATCTTTTTTTGTAATACTGCACAGCTGGGAGCAATCCAGATGTATATATCAATTTTAGAATGGATAAACACACTTCAATATAGCCACACAGTATAATACCAATTGTCAGTGTAAATGAATGAGCAGTTGGCTGTTACATGGAACAATATGTGTGATTTTCACAGACATAATGTTTAATGGAAAAATCATACATCAGAATACATTTGGTATATTCTGTTTGTGTGAAATGCATGAAAAGCTATAGCAAGTCTGGAAATGAGAGCTCAGAATAGGCCTTTAGGGAACTGTAAAGATAGACTTTATCTGGTTTGGGTTACAAAGAAACTTTCTGAGTACCCAGTGTGTCTTATGTCTTGATTTAAATGCTAATGCACTTATATGTGAAAATCAGTTGTCTAACAGATCTGTGGATTGAGCATACAAAATTTTGACTTCAACACATAGAAATAAAGGTGCAAATACTCTTGATGCCTGGTTGAAGATAGAGTTTGGTTGCTCTCTTAGCTCTTTATAATAAAATGAGCTCATATATTTAAAAAATGCTAATTGAATTAAATGTTAATTTTTCCCCCTGAAAATGTATGATGTCTGTCAAGTCTGGTACACTAGATAAAGGACAGAATCTGTGTGATGTGCCAAGTGATGATTGATCTTCCAAAGGACAATAAAATAAAATAAAATATAATAAAATAAAATAAAGTGGTGAGTCATGACTAGGACATGTATTCCTTGTTTGGGCAACAGAAAAACATATTTGGCATAGACTGTATAAGATCTACAGTCAATATTGTGGATGCCAACAAGTGCTTGCTGACAGGAGCCTGATATAACTGTCTCCTGAGAGGCTCTGCCAGTGTCTGACTAATACAGAGGTGGATACTCTCAGCCAACCATTGGACAGAGCACAGGGTCCCCAATGGAGGAGCTAGAGAAAGGACCCACGGAGCCGAGGGCGTTTGCAGCCCCATAAGAGGAATAACAATATGAACTAACTAGTACCTCCAGAACTCTCAGGGACTAAACCACCAACCAAAGAGTATACATGGAGGGACCCCTGGCTCCAGCTGCATATGTAGCAGAGGATGGCCTTGTCGGACGTCAATGGAAAGAGAGGCTCTTGGTCCTGTGAGGGCTTGAAGCCCCAGTGTAGGGGAATGCTAGGTCGGGGAAGCAGGAGTGGGTGAGTGAGCAGGTGGAGGGGGCATGGGATAGAGGGTTTTTGGAGGGGAAATGAGGAAAGGGGATAACTTTTGAAATGTAAATAAAGAAAATATCTAGGGGGCTAGAGAGATGACTCAATGGTTAAGAGCACTGACTGCTCTTCCAAAGATCCTGAGTTCAAATCCCAGCAACTACATGATGGCTAACAACCATCTGTAATGAGATCTGATGCCTTCTTCTGGGATGTCTAAAGACAGCTACAGTGTACCTACATAGCAAAAAATAAATAAATCTTTTTTAAAAAAAGATCTGAAGTCAAACAACAGTATAATTGAAGAAGTTCTAGGAACTATGATATTAAGGCTAATTCTCAGAAGGATTTTTTATCTTGTAAAATTTCTTAGGAGAATTCAGTTATGACATAATGAATGCTAATTGAGGGGCTGAGGTAGCTCAGTGATAGAATGCTGACCTGGCATGTGCAAAGTCCTGGATTTGATCCTTGGGAACATTTGGAAGAATTTAAAAATTAAGTCACTGCATTCTCAAAGATGTTGGTATTTTATGGATCATCATAAAATAGACAGAGAGAGAGAGAGAGAGAGAGAGAGAGAGAGAGAGAGAGAGAGAGAGAGACATGTTTTGAAACCTCAAAACTTACCCCTAGAGACACACCAACTAATGGCCAAGCATCCAAATACAGAAGCCTATGGGGGCCATTCTCATTACAGAGATTTCTTCTTTGTTAATATTACTAAACAAAAATGGTAACACCTGAGGCTGAAGAGCTGGCTCAGTGGTTCAGAGAACTAGTGGCTCTCTCAGAGGACAGGGATTGATTTTTCAGCATCCACATCATGGCTCAAACCCATCTATAAATGTAGTTCTAGGGGATCTTTACTATAAATGTAGTTCAATGTTCTCTTTTCTCTGTGGGCACTGCACATATGTGGCAACCAGCCATACATGTAGGCAAAACACCCACGTATGCAAAAGTTTTTTTTTTTTTAAATCAAATAAAGCAATGTCTGGGACATTAAAAAAACACAGAAAAAATCTCAGCAGATTACAAAGCCAAACAACACACACACACACACACACACACACACACACACACACACAC
>JADRCD010110674.1:0-12689 GCA_019843815.1 Montemys delectorum
CTGCCATAATATTTTTGTATTTGTCTGGTTATTGCTTTATTATGCATTATTGACAAACAACAAACTCAAAGAACAGTGAGGATCAAGTTTATTATACCCACCTGTCTTCCTTATATGTTCAAAGTACTTTTAAGAGTGATTCGTGGATTTTTAAAAGTACATCAACACCATAATCCTCTTTCAAAAAAATGCCAGAGGTCATCTTACAATTGAACGTTATAGCCAGGATTAAAATGCTGCAATGGGGGACTTTGCTTGAGTTAACTGGATCACTGCATTTGTGTCCTTGTTAAATATGTTTTCTGAACCATAAGAAAAGCAGGGGTGAGGTGGAAGATCTGAAGTAAAGGGTATCAGATGGAGAACCTAAGGGCAAACTTTTATTGATTGATAGTAGCCAGTTTAACTTACATCAGAGTAAACAACTGGTTACTCATATGCTGATTACTTTGATTATGTTTTCATTTATGCTATATATTTTTCCAAGATTGTATTTTTTACATTTTTCAAAAGATTTTATTAGTAATAAACAAGTTGTGTTTCGCTCTAAATCTTATGACAATTGCTTTTGTTACAAAGGCACATTTATCGAGACACCTTAAACACTGTTAGTTTTTTTTTCTGTTTTTTTATTAGATATTTTCTTTATTTACATGTAAATTTTCCCTTTCCCAGGTTCCCCTCCAAAAAACAAACAAACAAACAAAAACAACAAGAACAAACTCCTTTTGCCTCCCCCCTCCCCATGCCTGCCACCCCACCCTCTCCCACTTATTGGCCCTGGCATTCCTGTTAGTTTTTACACAGATAAGAATTAGTCCTCAGAGTGTATAAAGAGAAGTTTACATTTTCATAAAGACTAAAAGACAATATATGTGTATTGATTTTCTGTATAGTTAGCCATTTCCCTCTGCTAAAAGTGTGTTTCACTGACAGTCTACAAATTTCCTTATCATTTATAAACATAAATCTCCCTTAAGGGCCATTAAAATTACTTTGCTAATTTATTAGCTAGCCATGGTTGACTGGGAAGAGAGCCATGCACTGTGTGTAGATGACAGCCTATGCTTTTCTTCAGTCAAAGAAGAGAGTGGAGCTATGGGTAGAAGTTCTTCATACAGCATATTCTACTGATAATCAGAGGTCAAGATATAAACTCCAGACACACAGAGAGAGGCTGTCTTATGAGTCACTTTTCCTTGTATTTCATCTCAGCAACTCTACTTTTAGGATTGCTTGAACTCTTCTGCACCATCAGATAGAGTGTCTATATTCTTAGCTTCATTGAAATCACTGGATAGTGATAAACAAACAAGGGTAAATTAATATAGCAAACAATCTTCTTGAATACCGGAGAGAGAATTAATATTTTCTAAGTATTTCCTACCTGAAAGACACTGTGTTTGAAGCTTTATATTCTATACTCAAAATTATATGTATTGATATGTTAAGATATATTTAATATGCTAAAATGTATCTATAAAATATCTTTATGAATGTATAAATTTCTAAGATTACTTAACAAATAAAAATCCTGAAATCAGAGATTAAATATTTCTCTGGACCTATAAATTAATAATTAGAGGTAAAGTTTAAGTAATTTCTGATGTCACAAACACTGTCATGTTTGCTACTACTACCAAAAAGTGGGATCCTTCAGACAAAATAAACTGTAAGTAATATTAAATGCCAAGAATTGTGTGGAAGGGGTGAAGAAGAGGAAGAAGAAAAATATAGATACCAGAATTCTACACTATGGAAAGTTTTCTGAATCCAAACACCAAGGGGATTACCAAAGCTGAAATTTTTGAAATGTCCTCTTTGAGATCATCCAGTACACTTCTTCCATTGATGATGGGATAGTGAGTTAACATGATAAATAAATATTGGAAATATAGTTTTTCCTTACTATGCTTTTTAAAGCAAAATAGTATTCTCTAGTCTTATGAATCTTCTTCCACATAACTACATGAATCCAGCCCTGTGATGATTGTCATTTCTAATGTCTTCAATATTATTTTCTGATTTTATGGTTTTTACTTCCTAAAAAAAAATTACATTTATTTATGTACTGTGAGTGCACATGTGAGTAGAGTGGCAGCACTTTTATGAGGATATAGTAGGAATCTATAGTCTAGAGAATTCCCCACAATGTGTCATGCTATTGCTCCCTTGTTGGAGATACAATTTTTTTCTCTCTGTTTTCCTCATTGTTAGTGTCTCCTGTCATTATGTCTTCCTGGACCAGTTAGCCAGGAACCTGTACCCCACCAGGAACTTTGATTTTCCATTGTCTAATAGCACTCTTAGAAAAATGTATGCCAACAAATTACTTGTAAAAGTAAATCAAATAAAATTTCAACTGGACAATTACAACTAAGTGGAGAATTCAAAAAAGGGTTTGTTGCCAAGGAACTTGTTATTGCAAAGAGTTCACACATACACATAGAAAGAACAGTAGCATATGAATACATTTCATGGCTCTCAAAGAAAGTAGAAGTAAAAAGAAAAGCTTATAAACTCCAACATTATAGGACAGTTGAGAGGCTGCGACTTGAGTTGTGACTTCTTGGAAGGTTAGGGCCTTTTGTAAAGTCTGAGAGATTATGAAAGGGTGTGGGTATGAAGATATGTATTCTCATAACTGTATTTAGCCTCTCTCATAAGCACTTTTGTGTAGTGAATCTTGCCCGGAAGACTGGGGACTTTGCATTGTTTATGACTTGGATATTGTCATGGGGTGGGAGAGTTGAGAATGTCAGATAAACAATGACACACAGAGAGATCACTAAGATTATGAGTGTATTTCAGGCCCTCTTCCTAGAAAGAAATAACAGTGATCATATGAATTTAGTACTCCTTTGTGTTATATTTTACTCTTTATCTGACTTTCCAGATGGGGCATGTAGACAAGGGTATTGAGAAGCCTTTGTTCATTCTCGCAAGCTGGATATTTCCTAGGTTTACTTTAAAATACAGAAGAGAGGGGGAATGCAAACCTCAAAAAGCAAGAACTAAATGACCCACAACAGTGCAGTTTTAGAAGTCTCTTAAAAATAAGTCATGTTAATTTAATATAACAATATTATGCTTTTAGAGTTAAGAGCCATACCATATGGCCATGAGAAGCTTGTTGCCAAAGGAAACTAGTAAAAGGCTGGCCATTCACTAAATTATCACTAGAGGGGGTGGTTGCATGCAGACAAGGTTCGGGTCCTAGGCCATTATCACACCCTTTTGCAGTTAAAACTTCCCACCTCCGATAGCAGTAACAGTTTTTTGTTGTTGTTTTTGTCGCTATGAGAATCGCTAACCAAGGAGTAAATATGTCTACAATAGCCATAGACAATTTTATTTTTCATCCCTTTTTAGTGCATGGCAGCCTCAGAGCAGCCCATCTGCAGCTTGATGCTGCTCACTGGCCTGTTAAGTCTGGGGAGCACAAGTCATCTATTATTGCTAAATGGTAACACTGCACACAGCTCTGTTCACACACTGTGGTGCATTGTAAGCTCTCTTCTCTATGGAGAGAGAGAAAGAAAGAAAAAAAACTGATTTGCCCCTCCCCCTTTCCCTAGCTTGGTCCCCTTTCTAAGGACAGCTGAATCATTAAATGTGGATAACTCATGAATCTTTCTTTATCAGTCTAGTAGACACTCATGCTTAAGTGTTGAGAATACCAATTTAATTGGGTGCAAATGACACTGACAAAAAGAATCATTAGATTTACTGTTTGGGGCTCAAAGGTAACTGTGTGAGTTACCTGCCACGTGATTAAATTAATTGGGCTTTCTAAAAGGTATAATTTTAAACGAAAGCTAAGATTGAACTTCAGTGTCAGTGGCATAAATGAAAGTATAGCCAGACTATTTAGTTTGTCAGAGAGAGAAAACTCTAAGTTAGGACTCTTCCTATCCAGGGATGTTAATTAAGCAGAGAATAAGAAGATTAAAGGTAGTTGCAAGTAATTTTATCTCCTTATTTACTACTATAGTTGAGTATGTACTTCACTATGCAGATTAGTAGCTACTCGGGCTGTGGTTAGTTGCTCAGTGGTAGGGCACTTGATTAACTTGTGGAACACTTTCTAGCATTGAAGCAAAGAAAGAACTAACTGCAGGAAAAATGGCAAAGATAGCCTCTGTATTGAGATGTTGACAGTCAAGGGAACATTGACTCCTTGAAAGCTGATCCTAGTCCAGTGAGCAACTAAAAACCAATAGCAGAGATGCCTAAGTCAATTAGATCTTTGCCCATCAGCCTCTTTTCATACTTAATGAAGGAGGGAAATGCTTTCTCACAGAACTGGAAGAAGGACCAAAAATTAAGACGATTCTTTGAGGTCAGAAACCAAGTCAGTTGACTCAACGTATGTCTTTGAATGTGTTCCCAAAATAGACATTCAACATATGTTTGTTCTATAAATGAGAATATAAATGAATGGATGGCTGAATAATGTCCTGGGAGACAAAAATCTGAGGATTCTTAGTGGATATGTTCAAAGGGAAAGATGTCGGACACTTACTGTATCTTAGAGCAGCATATCAGAATGAAAGAGAACACTCTAACCCAATCTTCCAAGTTTTATCTTTTATCGAACTACACTTTGACTTCTCACTCTAGATATTGGTATATTTAAATAATAATGCAAATAAACACTCATCTGTAAGGCAGTAAGAAAATAGTGTGTAAGTCATTCAGAAGTAGATAAGAAATGAAAGAACTGGCTGCGGAACCTCTCTGGGAATTGAAATCTTTGTGGAGAATCGTTAGTCTTTCCTTGAAACACACATTTGGGTTCCTGGCACCTAGGAAGTTTCCTGATTTCTGTTTGGTATTATTCAGAGGACATTTCCTTGGGAATTTCAAAGACATAAATCTCCATATGGTGTAGGGGTGCTTGAGTTGTGAGCCATCCTAGTTCAAGCATTGGTGATACTGCTAAGATGGTGTTGGTCAGTCTTGGCTTCTTCTCACTGGGGCCTCAGGGTGTCTACTTAACTGGAAACACATTCTGCTGTTGCAGCCAAGAGGGGCGACCTTTCTCCAAATGGTTCTTGTTTTGTGATTCAGCATGTGAGTCATTCGGTTAATAACAATTTCCTGTCTGTCCCAGACACCCCTTGGGAAAATTGGATCTTCTAATTTGGAGAGGAATCCCTTGGCCCAGTTTTTAAGGGCATTGTGAGATTGTCAGTGAAGTGAAGGCTCTAGGGGCTTTTTGTATTTTACTGAGCTGCACAGGAATGGGAGAATTACAATAAGACAGCAGACTGCAACACCACATTGCTTGTGAGTTATCGCTATAACAGACAATTTTAAAATGTGGGCAGAGTGCCATGCTACTCCACTAGTAAACAGTTTGAGTGTTACAAAAGTCAAAATTTTATTTTCACTGTGATACTATTAAGAACTCACCCTTTGCTGTTTCTCTCCTTTTTTAAATTTCTGTCATTCTTGACCCTTCCTCCTTCTACCATGGCGTGATATATAAGCTGGAAGGATTTTGCCAGGTGTCCATTCTTAATCTTTTGACATGCTAACTACCAGAACTTTAAAAATAAAGTCGTGTTCAATATAAATTACTGAATCTCGGGTAGACTGAGAAAATTACCCAAAAGTAAAATCCATCCATTCATTTTTACATAAGACAGACTGTGTTTTATTCTTAGCATCTACCCTATGCATTCTTGTGTATTAAACACATGCTTGAGGTAGGTAGGATTTGCTAAGAATCCTGGTTTGAGAATTATAGCACTAGCTACTTCTCATCTCCTGCATACATACTTAGGTTGGGGCTTACGTTGATGTGTATAAAATACTTTCTTGGTTATGCCTACCCAGGTCAATCTTAATCTTATCAGAACTGTTAGTTCACTTGGGAGAAAATGGCATATTTTTTTTCCTGCATACAGAATGGACATTTTAAAAATAGCTCTGTAAATTATAACCTGTGATCACTTAGGGAAGTTAGTCTAATGTGAAAACCAGCATATCCGGGGAAGCATGGGATGGGAAGAAATAGCTACCATCCATTTCTGAGTGAAAACAAAGGTCTTTCTTTCACCACACATATTTATGTTTTCTTGCTTGATACAGTTTGAGTTGGGTTTTGTACTATCATTGATAAAAATATAATAAAAATGTAACTTATCATTCAATTATGTATTTTAAAGTACTTGTAAACTGTCTTATACACCGGCATAAATATGAAGCATAATAGAATATAAGAAAAAAACTGACAGATATATATGGCAAGTACATTTATGGCATAATAAATGATAAATGTAAATCCACATACACAAAAGAGAGTGGAAAGATGGAAGGAGCAATTCCAAATGTATCTTCATGGTGCAGTCAGGGGCACTGTGTGTATTGGCACTGACATTGAAGAAATTATCAAAATCTTAAAGTGAAGGAAAACAAGACTGGGAAAGTGGCCAGGCATAAGATGCAAACAATCTTTCATTTAAGAGAGGAAATAATTTTTTTTGTTGTGGTAGAGGTCTCTTAAGGAATTCTGATCAGTGTGTTCATTTTGAAATCATGTATATTAAAATTTCTTGGCCTTCCAGAGCAGAGTTTAAAAACACTGTAGTCAAGGGCCTGACAAGTACAATTCCTAGACCTTGTATTGTGTTCTTTATCTTCCTGGTGCCTCAGTTTCTCAGTTTTCTCATTTGAAAAGAAGGATACAATGAGACTACTGTGAAGTCAAATATATGTGCATACACATATATATATATATAAAATATATATTATGATTACAGTTGGTATTGTATAGATGTGCAATATTTAAATTTTCCTTTTCCTTGCTGATTTCACTTTTTCTTTTTTTTATTTCTCTCTCTTCTTTTCTCTTTCTCCCCCCTCTCTTTCTTTCTTTTTTTTCAAGACATGGTTTCTCTGTGTAGCGCTGGCTGTCCCAGAACTTACTTTGAAGATCATGCTGGCCTCAAACTCAATGATCTCCCTGCCTCTACTTTCTGAGTACTGGGATTAAAGGTATGAGCCACCACTGCATAGCTGCTGATTTCAATTTCTAGTAATCCTGTGGATGTATTTCCTCAGGCTTATTGAACAATATACAGTTGCTTTACAAAATGATCAGTCATGAGCTTTGGTAGACAATGTGACATCTGATTCTTAAAGCTTAGTCCTAGGCATCACCCATTACTATGCTTGTAATTTAGTGAAATCTGTCCAGGTTGTTGAATGCAGCTAATTTAGGTTCAAAGCTATGTAAAAACACACAAAGACATAACAACAATTGATATCTACAAACATTGCCTGCTGCCAAAAAACCATGGAGTTTCTAAGAAATAGTTCCAGTATAGTTCATTCCACTATAAGAAGGTTAGTCAGGATCATGAAGATTCTGATATTATACATTGTCCCACAGGGCAGCAAACACGAATTCTAGTGCATTTCAGTTTCTTTTGCCATTATACCTGAACACTTGATGAATCATCTTACCTGCAATAAACATGTGTGGAGGCATAAACTGCTATACACATAGATCAATGACTACCCCAAGCATTATCAGCGAGGCTTCATTCAGCAACTGATGGGAGCAGATGCAGAGACCCAGAGCCAAACATTAGGAGAAGCCAGGGAAACCTGAGAAAGAGGGGGAGGAAGGATGGTAGGAGCCAGAGGAATCATTTGAAAACACCAGGAGAACATAGCCCAAAGACTAAACTAAGCAGGGCTTATAGGGGCTCACAGAGACTGAAGTGAGTATCACAGAGCCTGCATGGGTCTGTACTAGGTCTCTGTATATATGCCATGGTTGTGTAGCTTGGTGTTCTTGTGGGCTCCTAACAGTTGGAGTGGGACTGTGGCTGAGTCTTTTGCCTTCTCTTGCAACATTATTACTTCTACTAGATTGCCCAGTCCAGTCTTGATATGAGGGTTTGTGCCTAGTCTTTTTTTATTAGATATTTTCTTTATTTACATTTCAAATGATATCCCCTTTCCTAGTTTCCCCTCCTAAAAACAAAACAAAACAAAACAAAACTATTCCCTCTCCATCGGCTCACCAACCCACCTTCTCCTGCTTCCTGGCCCTGGCATTCCCCTACACTGGGGCAGAGAACCTTCACAGGACCAAGGGCTTGATGACCGACTTGGCCATCCTCTGCTATACATATACTATTGTAGCCAAGAGTCCCACCATGTGTATTCTCTGGTTGGTGGTTTAGTCCCTGGGAGCTCCGAGAGTACTAGTTAGTTCATATTGTTGTTCATCCTAAGGAGCTGTAAACCCTTCAGCTCCTTGGGTCCTTTCTCTAGCTCCTTAGAGTATAACTTGTTGAGTTTTTTTTATATATTTTGGATTATAGTGCTCTGTTGGGTATAGGGTTAGTGAACATTTTTTCCAAGTCTGTAGGTTGTCATTTTGTCCTATTGACAGTGTCCTTAGCCTTACAGAAGCTTTTCAGTTTCATGAGATCTCACTTATCAATTATTGATATTAAAGCTGTAGCTATTGGTGTTCTGTTCAGGAACTTGTCTCCTATACCAATGCATTCAAGGCTATTTCCCACTTTGACTTCATTTGAGAGATTTCACTTAAAATCACCTTTGGCCAGGTTTCTTTTTTCTTTTTTTCTTTTTTTTTTAAAGATATTTTACTTATTTATATTTAAATGTTCTCCCCTTTCCTGATCTCCCTCTGAAAAATCCCCTATCCCCTCCCCTCCCCTGCTCACCAACCCAACCTCTCCTACTTCCTGGCCCTGGCATTGCCCTATACTGGGGCATAGACCCTTCACAGGACCAAGGTCTCTACTCCCATTGATGACCAACTAGGCCATGCTCTGGTATATATGCAGCTGGAGCCATGAGTCCTACCATGTATACTCTTTAGTTGGTGGTTTAGTCCCTGGGAGCTCTGAGTACTGGTTAGTACATATTGTTGTTCCTCCTAAGGGGCTGCAAACCCCTTCAGCAACTTGGGTTCTCTCTCTAGCTCCTTCATTGGGGACCTTGTGCTCAGTTCAATAGCAATATAAAGCGAACCAAGAGCCAACATCAAACTAAATGGAAAGAAACTTGAAGCAATCCCACTAAAATCAGGCCCACTCTCTCCCTACCTATTCAATATTGTACTTGAAGTCCTAGCCAGAGCAATTAGACAACAAAAGGAGATCAAAGGGATACGAATTGGAAAGGAAGAAGTCAAATCATCACTATTTGCAGATGATATGATAGTGACCTCAAAAAATCCACCAGAGAACCCCTAAACCTGATTAACAACTTCAGCAAAGTAGCTGGATATAAAATTAACTCAAGCAAATCAATGGCCTTCCTCTACACAAAGGATAAACAGACTGAGAAAGAAATTAGAGAAACAACACCCTTCACAATGGTCACAAATAATATAAAATAACTTGGTGTGACTCTAACTAAGCAAGTGAAAGATTTGTATGGCAAGAACTTCAAGTCTCTGAAGAAAGAAATTGAAGACCTCAGAAGATGGAAAGATCTCCTATGCTCATGGATTGGCAGAATTAATATAGTACCTAGTCTTATTGTAACTTGTTATACCATGTTTAGTTGATATTTCTGGGAAGTCTGCTCTCTTCTGAAGGGAAATTGAGGAGGAGTGGATCTGGGGGAAAGGGCAGGTGGGGAGAGCACTGGGAGGAGTGGAGAGAGGGAGACAACCATGGTCAGGATATAATGTTTGTCAGAAGCATAAATAAATAAATATATAAATAAACCACAAGCTAATGGTAATAATGCCAATGATACTAGTATCTAAGTAAAGTGTTTCATTAATATATGACTGATACTTAATATATTAATGATATACTTAATATGACTGATATATTTAATATATGACTATTTACTTGATATGTGATTGATACTTAATACATGGCTTCTAAGGGTAAGCTGTCTTTGCTTTAATGTTATTTATAATTTTCTTATACATTTGTGCTTTATCTTATGATAGTTTTACTGCTGTCAGATTTCACTTAATTGTAAACTCCTTAGTATTAAACAATGTATCTAATACTCTTTTTAAAAATACTTTTACAGATAAGTGACTTCATCTAGATGTGACATCTGTGGATGTGAATTCATCTGTGAATCCTGAATTTAATTTTAAGATGATTTTTTTTCTTCACATGGCATACATGTACCAAGCACATTTCCTCTTATTTTAGAGACTGCAACTACTCTTATTTCTGTGACTCTAACGAGTCAGAGTGCTTAGCTGCCTGGACTGGCAAGGGCAAGTTACAAGACTGTGTGTTGTCTATACATACAAATCTTACAGGTCCTCATGCAGTCACTTGTTCATCTTACCTTGGCTGCTCCTCCAGAGCCCGAAAGTGTCAGAGGTAGGATAGTCCCCTAAATTCCTTAGAAGGAATCTTTGTATTTGGTTCCTGCAAAAGTACTGTAGTATTGATATCACATAGTCCATTGTGCTAGCTCCCATTTGCATTAGAGGAACCTTTTTTTATGGAGTGCCAGTTACTGTAAAGCACATTGAAAGATAATAGAGAAGTTGGGTAGTAAAAGTTGAAAATATACCAAATTATCCAAAATTCAGTCGTGTCTACCTTCTTGATGGACATATGGAAGAAAGGACATTTTCTTAGAGATGCAACAAATGAAGAGGTTTCTGCACTGTATCCTAGTAAAATATTGTAATTTGTTGATGTTGCTCATGACTGGCAAAATTCCCCTACAGTTATTTACTGTATATTTCCACTAAATTCGATAACCTTAGGTAAAATAATTTACAGAGGGTATGAGAAATTCCCAATAAGAACCATAGCTATCAATGGCCACGAGCCAATATGTCTCGGACTTGTGAAATGAGAGAGGGGCACACTGTCTTTTATGAGGAGATTTGAAGTCATTGCTAGAGCAATAAGGCGAGAGCAATAGTGCCAGACTTCAATATCCAGGTAAAAAGCATATGCACAGCTTAGAAACCCACTATAAATGTAAATTGAAATGATCAGTCTCAGAGCTGAGTTGGAGTGTAACAGAGCCAGCTATGATTTAACAAGCCTTCTTGTTATGTCTGAGGTACAAAAAAATCTAAGAACCACTGCATGTAAGTATCTATTACAAGCACCTAATTAGTTAATCCCAACAAAAATACTGCATACATAATTTTTGCTTATTTAGACCTTTCTAATACTGAGTTGATTCTACATCTGATTACTGGTGTTACTTCACATATTGGAGAATCAGACATAATTAAAAGCATCAGCTGACCAACAGACCGATTGTCAAAATCTCCAGTATGAGGGGAGATTGTACTCTATATCCTGCTAAGGCAGCCTGGCAATAGAAATAGCTGACATGAATAAGTAGAGAGAACAATTGGGCGTCTTCTACGTCCACTCAGTTGTATCAGATTGTGAAAGTTCAACACTGTCCAAAAATCTCACTCACATCAGGAAGAGTTTAGATAGGGCCCGAGCCTCTGCTGTTTTGCCTTTGAGGTGAAAACAAATACTGTTTTCCTGTACTTCCAGAGAAATTTGTACAAGCATTGATTGCCCTTGACGATAACCCCAATAGCCAAAGGACAAATACTGACAACTGGGGAATGATACGGTTTGTACAAAGTGTGGATTTTCTATAGAGCATGAAAATCAGAACATTTTTTTTTAAATGAAGAAAACAGGAACTTAAGATGAACATTCTTGTTTTGTGAGTCCTTTCTGAGTTCACTTACATAGTTCATCGCAAAGCTGGTATCCTTGATGCTAAATGTTGAAATTATTTAATCCTGATGCGGGATTTTGACCCCCACCCCCAGGTTGATCATTCAGTTCCCAGGTAAAAGGCACACACAAACTTTATATTTACAATAAGCTTTAATCAGCACTAGAGCCTGGCAGATATCTACACTCTATGCTATTGGAATCTACTTTACATTTGATAACTCTGAGTTATTACTGTTTCATCTGGGCTGCTCTTAACCCCAATGGACCAGCCCTCCAGACCATGTTCTCTTGAACTCATGTAATCCATGTCTGGTTCTCCTCTATTACCTTCTCTTTCATTAGCATCAGCCTACACTAAATACATATCAAAATATTCAGGATTTAGAAAGGTAAGACTTGGCAATACATTAGTACAATCCTGCTATCTGTCTTTAAGAGCCACTAGAAACCATGAATGTAGTTCTGATGGACCTATCTGCTCCATCTTGGTCACTCCTCACTCTTCTGTATCCTTCCTTATTCTGTTCACCTTCTCTGAAATGACTAGTGTCTCACTTAACAGCTCAGGGTTTAATGATTTTCTTCTTTACAATAGCATTTAGACTTCATTTATTCTTTCAACTACAGTCCAATTATTGGCTGGATCCTTGCAGCATCTAAAAAACTGATTTTACTCTGTAAATGGGAGATACAAACAATCAGGGATACTTCACAAAATGCACTATTTTCCCAATGAATTTGATATTTATATTTAATGTCATTTTAAGATTTCATAACTCTAGCAAAATGCTCTTCAATTTACTAACAGGCTTTGTCTTGAAAAAATTAATATATTTTTTTAAAAAACATGTTTTAATGTGGATCTTTACATCTTATTACAGTAGTTTAGAAGCTTGGGTTCCAATTGATTGGGGAAAATAAGTCATTCACAATGCTTTGGGAAGTTTGCTATGATTCAACCTTTAAAGGTGTTCATCTTATAAGAGT
>JADRCD010110685.1:0-12002 GCA_019843815.1 Montemys delectorum
AAAAAAGGAGCTATTTTTGGAGTCTAGGCCATAACTTATGATCATGAAGAGATAAAAAGACAAGATTGGAAAGCTAGGATTTCCAATAATTGTGTTCTTAACTCTGAAGCTGAACTAAGAATTGTGTCTAGTGAACTTCACATTCAACTGATCTGTTTAAAAGGAGTCAATCTGCTCATCATCAGGAAACATGTATGTTTAGCAATCTGGCTGTGAATTTATTCAATTGTGTGTATGCATATGCACGTGAGCACTGTGTCCACATAAAAACTCTATTAAGTATTTCATGAAAACACTACATGCAATTCAGCCCAGGTTTCTTTGAAGTAGAATTTTACAGTAGCATTTAATACAAACCTCCCAAGTATGATCTGCCCCTTGACTTGTAAGCAATCCACTTGATCTTAGTCTATCAAATATGTTCTGCTACAGGCTGCATCATGCATAATATAATTTTACTGCTTGGATCAGGAATCAGGTTACCTCTTCTAATTAACTTGAGACCTTCTCCTTAAACTAGAGCTTACACTGAATTTCTCTATTCCCAGCTTTTAGCAGCTAACATATAAGCCACGAAAGAAGCAATAAAAGAGCACAAGAGTTAGGTCTAAGTCTGAGCAGACTTTGTTTTATCCTCTGATGAAATGGCTGCAAATAAAACGTCCTCTTACATGGAGATAGGACGCTGAGGTTCTCATTTATACCACATTGACTCTCCAGGAACAGGATGCCCTACATCACACTGACAATTATGAGAGAGCAGAAATAAAAATGATCTATTTAATCAATTAAAACTTTATTTAATTAATTTGTTTTAGTTAAATAACTGTTTAATTCACATATCCAATTAATATTTAATTTAATTAATATTTTATCTAATTAAAATATAATGATTTTAAAATATGTAACATAATTTTGTATCACTAGCCTTTAAGGGAGGTTACGCCTTTTTACACAGAGAGGAAGATTACTCTACAGTACCTATAACTGTTATTCTCTCTGTTATTTGTGTTTTACAGAGGCAACAGAATTGACTTATTCATTACTGTGGAAACTTGGATTTTTAAAAATTAAATGCCATTTAAAATACAAGTATAGAATTTTCCTTACAATCTAACCTAAATCCTTGCTATGGCCAACCGCAGTCAGGCGGAAGCAGGGTGTGAAATTTATTAAACATTTATTTGTCAGGTGATATATACCTTCTTCACTTGTTTTAAAAGCTTGGCCTACACAGCAAGGCAGATGTTGTTGCTTCAGTATCACAGTGGTAAAAGAAAAAGTTTATTATATTTTATTCATTTTAAAATGAAAACCTAGGATTTTTAAATAATAGTACTTAATGTCTATCAATAAATACGGCACTCTAAAAATAGCAGATGACGGCTGGAGAGACAGCTCAGTAATTAAGAGCATATTGACTCTACCAGTGTTTTGTACCAGGGGATCCAATGTTTTCTTCTAGATTCTGCCGGTACCTATATTCATGTACACAGCCTTACTCACCCCTATTATATACATAATTTTAAAACAATAAAAATAAACCTTAAAAGATGTAGTATGTAATTTTCTAGGAAGCCATCACTATCAAAGTTAAGAAAACATCAAAATTTTAGTATAGAATAAAATCCTTATGTGAGAAATTCTAAAATTGGAAAGAACATCTAAAAGTAACAAAGAACACCTAAAGTAATGATAGTGAGACAGCTGATCCCACCATGTTTCTGAACTTAAGTCAACCAGTGTTGCTAGCTGTTTTGAAATTAAATCCCAGAACTTAGGAATTCAGCAAGGTTTGTAAGCTGAAACCAGCCAGGTTGTGATATGGGCACCAAATGAAGAGAAAGTTAACAGCACCTGTTAGGCACAAACTCTGCAGCCAGCCACACAACCCCAAAGAGGAGGCTCTACTCCCAGGTGCTTTAGCATGTCCTGGATCTTAAGATCAGCTATAAGTAGAACACAACATCTGTTGCAACACAATCTGGGAGTAACTGTGACCAGCAGGATCCAGGGATGCAGGAACTCTGCTTGACCAGTGGCTCTGGTTCCTTCTGCTCTGTGCTGCCAGTCCCACAGCCGCCAGAGGAGTCTCCACTCCCATGCACTCTAGAACAACCAGGAACTTAGGATCTTACTATCCCAGGATCCCAAGAGCTTGGTCATACCAGAATGTCAGGATCTCAGAGGCAGCTTGATACCCAGAAACTCTGACAAACACAGAATCTTAGGATCACAGGATCCTGGAATCACAGGATCACAGAGACAGCTCGATTCTGAGGAATCCTAACTCAACCACAACTACAGGAAGGACAGATTACAGTCAGATATAGTGAGGGCAGGGAGCACTAGAGATAACCAGATGGCAGGAGGCAAGCATAAGAACAGAAGCAACAGATGCCAAGGTTACTTGGCATCATAAGAAGCCAATTCTCCCACCATAGCAAGTCCTGGACACACCATCGTATCAGAAAAGCAAGATTCAGATCTAAAGTCACTTCTCATGACAAAAATGGACAACTTTAAGGAAGATATAAATAACCCCCTTAAAGAATTACAGGAAAATACAATCAAACAGGCAAAGGAAATAAACAAACCATCCAAGATTTACAAATGGAACTAGAAACAATAAAGAAATCACAAAGGGAGACAACCCTGGAGTTAGAAAATCTAGGAAAGAGATCAGATAGATGCAAAAATTACCCAAAAGAATACAAGAGATAGAAGAGAGAATCTCAGGTACAGAAGATACCTTAGAACAAAATGACACAACAGTCAAAGAAAATGCAAAATGCAAAAAGCTCCTAACATAAAACATCCAGGAAATCCAGGACACAATGAGAAAAACAAACCTAAAGATAATAGGCATAGAAAAGAGAGAAGATTCCCAACTTAAAGGGCCATTAAATATCTTCAACAAAATTATAGAAGAAAATTTCCCTAACCTAAAGAAAGAAATGCCCGTGAACATACAAGAAGCCTACAGAACTCCAAATAGACTGGACCAGAAAAGAAATTCCTCCCATCACATAAAAATTGAAATACCAAATACATTAAATAAAGAAAGAATATTAAAAGCCGTGAGAGAAAATGGTCAAGTAACATATAAATGCAGGCCTGTCAGAATTATACCAGACTTCTTGCCAGAGACAATGAAAGCCAGAAGATCCTGGGTTGATGTCATACAGACCCTAACAGAACATAAATGCCAGTCCAGGCTACTATACCCAGCAAAACTCTCAATTACCATGACAGAGAAACCAAGATATTCCATGACAAAACCAAATTTGCACAATATCTTTCCACAAATCCAGGCCTACAAAGGATAATAGATGGCAAAAACCAACACAAGGAGGGAAACTACACCCTAGAAAAAGCAAGGAAGTATCTTTCAACAAAACTAAAAGAAGATAGCCATATGAACAGAATTCAAACTCTAACAACAAAAATAACAGGAAGCAACAATCACTTTTCCTTAATATCTCTTAATATCAACAGACTCAATTCCCTGATAAAAAGACATAGACTAACAGACTAGATAGGTAAGCAGAACCCAGGAGTTTGCTACATATGGGAAATGCACCTCAGTGACAAAGACAGACACTACCTCAGAGTAAACAGTTAGAATACAATTTTACAAGCAAATAGTCCCAAGAAATAAGCTAGAATAGCCATTCTAATATCAAATAAAATCGACTTTCAACCAAAAGTTATCAAAAAGGATAAGGAAGGGTACTGCATACTGGTCAAAAGAAAAAAAATCTACCAAGATAAGCTCTCAATTCTGAACATCTATGCTCCAATCCAAGGGCACCCAGGCCAGATGTGTTCAGTGGAGAATTCTATCAGACCTTTAAAGAAGACCCAATACCAATACTCTTCAAACTATTACACAAAACAGAAACAGAAGGTATGCTACTCAATTCATTCTATGAAGGCACAATTATGCTTATACCTAAACAGTACGATCATTCACCATGATCAAGTAGGCTTCATCCCAGGGATGCAGGGATGGTTCAGTATATGACAACCCATCAATATAATCTACTATATAAATAAACTCAAAGGAAAAAACCATATAATCATTACATTAGATGCTGTAAAAGCATTTGACAAAATTCAGCACCTCTTCTTGTTAAAAGTCCTGGGAAAATCAGGAATTCAAGGCCCATACCTAAACATAGTAAAAGTAATATACAGCAAACTAGTAGCCGACATCAAACTGAATGGAGAGAATCATCAATCAATCCCACTAAAATCCAGATTAGACAAGGCTGTCCATTCTCTCCCTATCTATTGAACATAGTACTTGAAGTTGAAGTAAGGCAATTAGATAACACAAGAAGGACCAAGGAATAAAAATTGGAAAGGAAGAAATCAAAATATCACTATTTGCAGATGATACGATGGTATACTTGTGACCCCAAAAATTCCACCAGAGAACTCCTTAACCTGATAAACAACTTCAGCAAAGTGTCAAGATATAAAATTAACTCAAACAAATCAGTAGCCTTCCTCTACTCAAAGGGTAAACAGGCTGAGAAATAAATTAGGGAAATGACACCCTTCACAATAGCCACAAATAATATTAAATAACTTGGTGTGACATTAAGCAAAAAAGTGAAAGATCTATATGATAAGAATATCAAGTCTCTGAAGAAAGAAACTGAAGATCACAGAAGATGGAAAGATCTCCCATGCTCATGGATTGGCAGGATTAATATAGTAAAAATGGCCATCTTGCCAAAAAGTATTCTACAAACTCAACGCAATCCCCATCAAAATTCCAACTCAGTTCTTCACAGAGTTAGAAAGAGCAATTTGCAAATTCATTTGGAATAACAAGAAACCCAGGATATGGAAGCTTCTGGGGGAATCACCATCCCTGATCTCAAGCTGTATTACAGAGCAATAGTAATGAAAACAGCATGGTATTGGTACAGAGTGTAGAAGAATGCAACTTGATCCATTCTTATCTCCTTGTACAAAGCTTAAGTCCAGGTGGATCAAAGACCTCCACATAAAACCAGATATGCTGAAACTTATAGAGGAGAAAGTGGGGAAGAGCCTCGAACATGTGAGCACAGGGGGAAAATTCCTGAACAGAACACCAGTGGCTTCTGCTGTAAGATCAAGAATCAACAAATGGGACCTCACAACCTTGCAAAGCTTCTGTAAGCAAGACACTGTCAACAAGACAAAAAGGCAATGAACAGATTGGGAAAAGATTTTTACCAATCCTACATCTGATAGAGGGCTAATATCCAATATATACAAAAACTCATGAAGTTAGACTCCAGATAACCAAATAACCCTATTGAAAATGGGGTACAAAGCTAAACAAAGAATTTTCAACTGAGGAATATTGAATGGCCAAGAAGCACCTAAAGAAAAGTTCAACATCCTTAGGAATCAGGGAAATGCAAATCAAAACTTTCCTGAGATTCCACCTCACACCAGTCAGAATGGCTAAAATCAAAAAGCTCAAGTGACAGCAGATGTTGGCGAGGTTGTGGAGAAAGAGGAACATTTTCCATTGCTGGTGGGACTGCAAGCTGGTACAACCACTCTGGAAGTCAGTTTGGCAGTTCCTCAGAAAATTGGACATAGTATTACCTGAAGACACAGCTATATGACTCCTGGGCATATACCCAGAAGATTCTCCAATATGTAATAAGGACACATGCTCCACTATGTTCATAGCAGCCTTATTTATAATAGCCAGGAGATGGAAAGAACCAGATATCCTTCAACAGAGGGATGGATACAGAAAATATGGTACATTTAATAGCAAACAATGTGAACTAACTAGTACCCTCAGAGTTCCCAGGGACTCAACCACCAACCAAGGACTATACATGATGGGGCTGATTGTTCTGGCAGCATGTGTATATTAGAGGATTGCAAAGTTGATCATCAATGGGAGGAGAGGCCCTTGGTCCTGTGAAGGTTCTGTGCCCCAGTGTAGGAGAATGCCAGGGCCAATAAGTGGGAGAGGGTGGGGTGGCAGGCATGGGGAGGAGGGAGGCAACAGGGGTTTGTTCTTGTTGTTTTTGTTTGTTTGTTTGTTTGTTTGTTTTTTGGAGGGGAAACTGGGAAAGGAGAAATTTACATGTAAATAAAGAAATTATCTAAAAAAAAAAAAAATGAAAGCAAAAAAAAAAATATATCATTCTGAGTGAGGTAACCCAATCACAAAAGAAAACACATGGTATGCACTCACTGATAAGTGGATATTAGCCCAAAAGCTCCAAATAACCAGGATATAATTCACAGACCACATGAAGCTCAATAAGGAAGATCAAAGTGTGGGTGCTTAGGTCCTTCTTAGTTGGAGAACAAAATACTCACAGGAGCAAATGTAGAGATAAAGTATAGGACGGAGACCAAAGGAAAGGCCACCCGGAGACTGTCCCACCTGGGGATTCATCCCATATACAGTTACAAAACCCAGACACTATTGTGGAAGCTAAGAAATGCATGCTTAAAGGAGCCTGATATAGCTGTCTCCTGAGGAGCCCTGCCAGAGCCTGACAAAGACAGAGGCAGATGTTAGCAGCCAACAATTGGACTGAGCGTGGGGTCCCTAAAAGAGGACTTAGAGAAGGGACTGAAGGAGTTGAAGGGCTTTGCAACCCATGGGAAGAACAACAATATCAACCAACCAGAAACACCCCCACCCTAGAACTCCCAGGGACTAAGTCTTCAACAAAGGAGTACACATGGCTCTAGCTGCATATGTAGCAGAGGATGGCCTTGCCATGCATCAATGGACGGAGAGGTCCTTGGTCCTATGAAGGCTCTATAGATTCCCCAGTGTAGAGGAATCAAGGGCAGGGAGGTGGGAGTGGGTGGGTGGGTGGGTGTAGAAATACCCTCACTGAAGCAGGGGAAGGGAGGATATGATAGCTTGTTAGGGAGGTAGGGAAACCGGGAAAGGGGATAACATTTGAAATGTAAATAAAGAAAATATCCAATAAAAAAAGAGATAGAAAGTTAACAAATGTGAAGGTCAATGTACAACTCAAAACAAAATCAGGTCTGAATGAAATCTCCTGGTACTTTGAAAATAACGGTAGAAAGAAGCTCCCTGCCAATATCAAACAACCACAGACAAGCTGTTACTATGGTGTGATAACTCCTCCCAACTCCTCACATTAGCTGCTACCTTAGATAGAAACCCATATTTTAACACATAAAGCCATGTGTTGGCTATTATTTTAAATGACACCTTTTGTGTTCTATTTATTAATTTAATTTTTTTTCCCAAGATTCAGGGATACGTGACGTGGTGCAAATGAAGATTTAAGGCACTTGAGTTACTCTGGAACTCGGAATCTTAATCAAACAATAGATTTGAAATTCGGGGAAAGTGAAAGATAAAAGAATTCATAAACCTCATTCCTTCTACATGTTCATTCTAGGTGTAGAACACACACAAGGACAAGGTAAACAAGGGGTATTACAATAAGAACACACCCAAGTCCAGATAGTGTTATTTAAGACAGAGAGAACAGTGAAGAGCAGGAACCAAAAGAACACATCTGGTATGTACTCACTGATAAGTGGATATTAGCCAAAAGAAGCTCAGAACACCCACAATACAACTCACAGGCCAGATGAAACCCAAGAAGAAAGAAAAACCACACTAAAGTGTGGATGCTACAGTCTTACTAGGAAGGGGGAAGAAAATAATCTGAGAAGTGCAGGAACAAAGAGTGGAGCAGAGACTGAAGAAAAGGCCATCCAGAGACTGCTCCACCTAGGGATCCATCTCATCTGCTGACATTAAATCCAGACACTATAGCTGATGCCAAGAAGCACTTGTGACAGGACCCTGGTATAGCTGAACCCAAGTGGCTTTCCCAGATGCTGATCAGACTGATCCTAGGAACTCCAATGGAGAAATTAGGGCAAGGACAGAATCCAACCCCTTTCTTCTCAGAAACCACTGGACGGTTTTAGCTCCTTTGTCAAAGATCAAGTGGCCATAGATTTGTGAGTTCATTTCTGGGTCTTCAATTTTGTTCCATTGACCTACTTGGCTGTCACTGTGCCAATACCAATGCAGTTTTTATCACAATTGCTCTGTAGTACAGCTCAAGGTCCAGGTTGGTGATTCCACCAGAGGTTCCTTTATTGTTGAGAATAGTTTTGGCTATCCTGGGTTTTTTGTTATTCCAGATGAATTTGCAAATTGCTCTTTCTAACTGTGAAGAATTGAGTTGGAATTTTGATGGGGATTGCATTGAATCTGTTGATTGCTCTTGGCAAGATGGCCATTTTTATTATATTAATCCTGCCAATCCACGAGCATGGGAGATCTTCTTCAATTTCCATCTTCAGAGACTTGAAGTTCTTGCCAAACAGATCTTTTACTTGCTTAGTTAGAGTCACACCAAGGTATTTTATATTACTTGTGACTATTGAGAAGAGTGTTGTTTCTAATTTCTTTCTCAGCTTGTTTATCCTTTATGTAGAAGAAGGCCTCTGATTTGCTTGAGTTAATTTTGTATCCAGCTACTTTGCTGAAGTTGTTTATCAGCTTGGAGTTCTCTGGTGGAATTTTTGGGGTCACTTAAGTATACTATCATGTCATCACCAAATAGTGATAATTTGACTTCTTCCCTTCCAATTCGTATCCCTTTGATCTTCTTTTGTTGTATAATTGCTCTGGCTAGGACTTCAAGTACAATATTGAATAGGTAGGGAGGGAGTGGGCAGCCTTGTCTAGTCCCTGATTTTAGTGGGATTGCTTCAAGTTTCTCTCCATTTAGTTTGATGTTGGCTACTGGTTTGCTGCATATTGCTTTTACTGTGTTTATGTATGGGCCTTGAATTCCTGATCTTTCAAGACTTTTATCATGAAGGGATGTTGGATTTTGTCAAATGCTTTCTCAGCATCTAATGAGATGATCATATGTTTTTTTTCTTTGAGTTTGTTTATATAGTGAATTGTGTTGAAGAGCCTCAAGCACATAGGTACAGAGGAAATTTTCCTGAACATAACACCAAAAGCTTATGCTCTAAGACCAAGAATTGAAAAATGGGACCTCATAAAGTTGCAAAGCTTCTATAAGGCAAAGGACACTGTCAAAATGACAACCAACAAATTGGGAAATGATCTTTACCAATCCTATATCTGATAGAGAGCTAATATCCAATATATACAAAGAACTCAAGAAGCTAGACTACAGAGAACCAAATAACCCTATTAAAAATGAGATATAGAGCTAAACAAAGAATTCTCAACTGAAAATACAGCATGGCTGAGAAGCACCTAAAGAAATGTTCAACATCCTTAGTCATCAGGGAAATGCAAATCAAAACAACCCTGAGATTCTACCTCACACCAGTCAGAACGGCTAGGATAAAAACTCAGGTGACAGCAGATGCTGGAGAGGTTGTGGAGAAAGAAGAACACTCCTTCATTGCTGGTGGGACTGCAAGCTGGTACAACCACTCTGGAAATCAGTTTGGTGGTTCCTCAAAAATTTGGACATAGTATTACCTGAAGACCCAGCTATACCACTCCTGGACATATACCCAGAAGATTCTCCAACATGTAATAAGGACACATGCTCCACTATGTTCATAGCAGCCTTATTTATAATAGCCAGAAGCTAGAAAGAACCCAGATGTCCCTCAACAGAGGAATGGATACAGAAAATGTGGTACATCTACACAATGGAGTACTACTCAGCTATTAAAAACAATGAATTTATAAAATTCTTGGGGAAATTGATAGAACTAGAAAATATCATTCTGAGGGTGGTAACCCAATCACAAAAGAACACACATGATATGCATTCTCTGATAAGTGGATATTAGCCTAGAATATTGTAATACACAAAGTACAAACCACAAACCACAAACCACAAGAAACTCAAGAAGAAGGAAGACCAAAGTTCAGGTACTTCTTTCCTTCTTAAAAGGGGGAACAAAATACCCATGGAAGGAGTTGCAGAGACTAACTATGGAAGAGAGACTGAAGGAAGGACTATCTAGAGACTGTTCCACCTGGGAATCCTTCCCATATTCAATCATCAAATCTAAACACTATTGTGGATGCCAGCAAATGCTGGTTGACAAGAGTCTGATATAGCTGTCTCCTGAGAGGCTCTGACAGTACCCAACTAATACAGAAGGAGAGGCTCACAGCCATCCATTGGACTGAGTACAGGGTCCCCAATGAAGGAGTTAGAGAAAGGACCCAAGAAGCTTAAGGGTTTGCAGCCCCTTAGGATGAACAAGAATATGAACTAATCAGTACCCTCAGAGCTCCCAAGGAGTAAAACTCCAACCAAAGTGTACACATGGTGAGACTAATGGCTCCAGCAGCATATGTATAACAGTGGATGGCCATGTCGGTCATCAATGGGAGGAGAGGCCCTTGGCCTTGTGAAGGTTCTATACCCCAATGTAGGGGAATGCCAGGATCAGGAAGCAGGAGGGGGTGGGATAGTGAGCAGGGGGAGGGGAGAGGGAACAGGGGTTTGTTTTGGTTTTGTTTTGTTTTGTTTTGTTTTGTTTTTATTTTTATTTTTGGAAGGGAACCTGGGAAAGGAGATATTGTAAATAAAGAAAACATCTAATACAAAAAACTCCATTCACTATAGTTCCTCTAATCACTATTAGATGTATGCATGTAGTTCACACAATAATACCTCCTTTTGCTCTTTCACACCAAATAAAAAAAAAAATCAAACAAACAAACAAAAAAAACCCAAATGTCTGATTTAGCACTGCTTGTCCTATTCTCCTTCCAAAGTGACAACATCACAGCTCTGATTTCTCCTACTTATAGGCTGACCATTCCTACACGTTATGGATGGAGCACGGCCATTATTAAATTATCCATGACATTGATACCTCTTACATTTTATCAGAGTGTGTTAGTCACTTATCTTTTTTCTTCCAATGACAAAAGGCCTGGAAAAGACAATATCAAGAATGATGTTACTGTGACTCACGGTTCCAGGAGAAATCGTCCATCCATGATGGAAGAGAAGTAAAGGAGGGAGTTTGTAGAGATTTCTTATCATGCATCTACAGTTAGGAGCAGAAGGTGATGCATGCAGATGGCCAGCTCTCTTTATTGTTTTATGAATTGCAGGATGCCACCCAGTAGAGTAGTGTCATCCACAGTCCAAGTAGATCTTCCCACATCAATATAGCTCATGTAGATAATTGCTTACAGCCAGGCCCAGAGGCCAACTTAGACAATACCTTCCAGATATATGCAGAGAGAGGATTTCATTCTAAATGATTCTAGATTCTGTCAAATTGACAATATTAGCCAACATAGAGAGGCTTCTCACACATGCCCGTGGTTAACATTGGTTTAAAACAATAGTCAAACAATGACTCAAATGGACTATTCTTCCCTTTAAGAAATCTGTTTAAACTTCAATTTGATGTTATCTTTATATTAGTCAATTATGCTTTTATACTCCAGAAGTATGGATTATCCCCAAAGAAGAGAAAATTCATAAATATATTGTGCTTACAGCACAAGTGGTTTGGGAATGAAATCTCTCTACTTGGCTTTCACACAAGCATATGTAAAGTACATTGCTTGTCCAGTATGGTTTTAAAGGTGACTGAAAATGCACATCAAACACATTGGCATTCCCATGTGATAGCACATGGGCTTCACGGTCTCTGAATAAACAAGGAAACATACAGCTGAATCCAGGTTTGTGGGCAGAGGCATAGGTCAGTGTCAATGCAATTGAAGAGAGTGACAACACACACTTTCTATTCTGCAGACAATGCCTTAGATCTTGCTGAGTAATGAGGACCCAGGCAGCATACTCTAGAGCCCAGGGAGGGACTTGCAGACTCTGCAGATCTGGATGAAATGGGTTCTGCGATATCCAATAAAATAGCCTCTGTAATTGCAGCAGAGTCTATTCTTAAGATGCTTAGAGTATTTTGATGAATCAAAAAAGTTGATTAGTCAACTCTCTGTGTACATTCCCTAAATTTTCTGATGACAA
>JADRCD010110692.1:0-19419 GCA_019843815.1 Montemys delectorum
GGGCATCAAATGAAGGGTTGGAATTGCATTCCCACAGTCACAACTCTGACCCAGAATTGTTCCTGTTGGAAGTAATCAAGGGACAAAAATGGAGAAGAAACTTAGAGAAAGTAGGCCCAGTGACAGGTCCAAATTGGCATCTAGCTCATGGGGTGCCTTCAAAGCCTGACATCATTACTAATGCTATGGTATGCTTAGAGGCAGGAACCTAGAATGGCTACCCTCCAACAGGCCCAATAACCAGCTGACTGAGACAAAGGCAGATACTTATACCCAAGGAATGGACTGATGTTGGGGACCCCTATGGTTAAACTAGGAAAAGGCTGGAGGAAATTGAGGAGGAGGATGACCCCATAGGAAGACGGGCAGGCTCAACTAACCTGGATCCCCAAGTAGACACTGATCCACCAACCAGGCAGCCTATATAAGCTGATCCAAGGCCCCTGACACATATACAGCAGAGGACTGCCTGGTCTTGCCTCATTGAGAGAAGATACACCTAACCCTGTAGAGACTTGAGGCCCTAGGGAGTGGGAAGGTCTGGAGGGGTGGGGACATCTTCTTGGAGACCGGGGTTAGGGGGACAGGAGGAAGAATGGGATGTGGAACTGTTGGAGGGTGGACTGGGAGGAGAATAACAACTTGGACTATAATATAAAAATAAAGATAGTTAAAAAACAAAACAAAACAGACCCCCCCCCAAAAGAAACCACATATTGGGTTGCATTGCTATATATCTCTGTCCCAAACATTGTCATCTAGGCAAATTCACCAATACAGAGAAGCTCTGTTACATTCTTTATCAGCCCTTTCTACATTCCCTTGAATTCCTGCTAAATTTCTCCTGGTCTTCTGATATGTGTTTTCTGACTATAATACCAATTGTCATTTTTCATAACTAGGGACATTTTCACTGGAGTGTAGATTGCTCGAAAATACTTGAACATAACTTGAATTATATATATATATATATATACTCTCATTGTAGAAGTCTCACATTGTCCTAACCCCAGATTAACATCTACAGATAATTAACAGCTGTGAGACAGGAAGAACTGTTCTTTCCTAGAGATGAGGCTCATAGTTAGTTTTTCTTTTCTTTCTTTTTTTTAAGGATTTATTTATTTATATGCATATGAATATACTGTTGCTGTCCTCAGGTACACCAGAAGAGAGCATCAGATTCTATTACAGATGGTTGTTAGCCACCATGTAGTTGCTAGGAATTGAACACAGGATCTTTGGAAGGGCAGTCAGTGCTCTTAACCATGGAGCCATCTCTCCAGCACTAGTTTTTCTTTTCTTTTCTGTTAATGTTTTTTACACTCCATATTTTATCTATATGTTAATTCAATAATCAATAATTCTTGGTTTGGCTAGTTATCCAATCTGGTACAGTATTAACACAAATGCAAGGGAGGTAATCAACCTTTTTGTAATTGGGCATAAATTATACTTTATAAAATGAACTGCATGTCTGTTGTATTTAGTTAGACCAAAAGTCTATGATTAACAATGTAATAGCCATAGGAGTGAATATAATACATAATACTACTTATTATGTTAAATAAACACTGTCTCCTAAGTTTTATCTTTATACCCATAGATTAGTGCATCACTTAATCCTCATCGGAGAAGTGTCTTTTTGCAATAGATGATGATTAACAAAGACATATAAATGATCAACATCTAAACAGTAAGATACTGTGTAGTGCTCAACCCTAAATGAGGCATATTAATTTTTATTGGATTTTTTTTATTTATATTTCAAATGAAATCCCCTTTCCCAGTTTCTCTCCCTCCAGGAAACACCCTATAACATACCTTTCTCTCTGCTTCTATAAGGGTGTTCCTCTACCCACCCACCCACTCCTACTTCTCTGCCCTCGATTCCCCTACACTGGGGCATCTATCTAACCTTCATAGGACCAAGGACCTCTCCTTCCATTGGTGTATGACAAGGTCATCCTCTGCTAAATATGCAGCTGGAGCCATGTGTACTCCTTTATTGATGGCTAAGTCCCTGAGAGTTCTGGAGGGTCTGGTTGGTTGATACTGTTTTTCTTCCCATGGGGTTGCAAACCCCTTTAACTCCTTCAGTCCTTTCTCTAAGTCCTTTATTAGGGACCCCTCTCTCAGTCCAATGGTTGGCTGCTAGCATTCACTTCTGTATTCGTAAGGCCCTGGCAGGGCCTCTCAGGAATAGACATATCAGGCTCCTTTCATCATGCACTTCTTGGCATCCACAATAGTGTCTGGGTTTGATAACTACATGTGGGATGAATCCCCAGGTGGGACAGTCTCTGGGTGGTTTTTCCTTCGATCTCTGATCTACACTTTATTTCCATATTTCTTCCTGTGAGTATTTTGTTCTCCTTCTAAGAAGCACAGAAGCATCCACACTTTGGTCTTCCTTCTTGTTGAACTTAATGTGGTCTGTGAATTGTATTTTGGTTATTTGGAGCTTTTGGGGTAATATCCACTTATCAGTGAGTGCATACCATGTGTTTTCTTTTAAGAGTTGATTACCTCACTCAGAATGATATTTTTTAGCTCTATCGAATGCCTAAGAATTTCATGAATTCATCATTTTTAATAGCTGAGTAGTACTCCATTGTGTAAATATGCCACATTTTCTGAATCCATTCCTCTGTTCAAGGACATCTGGGTTCCTTCCAGCTCCTGGATATTGTAAATAAGGCTGCTATAAGCATAGTGGAGCATGTGTCCTTATTACATGTTGGAGCATCTTCTGAATATATGTCCAGAAGTGGTATAGCTGGGTCCTCAGGTAATACTATGTCCAATCTTTGGGGGAATTGCCAAACTGATTTCCAGAGGAGTTAGACCAGCTTGCAATCCCACCAACAATGGAGGAGTTTTCCTCTTTCTGCACATCCTTGACAGCATCTCCTGTCACCTGAGTTTTTGATCTCAGACATTCTGATTGTTGTAAGGTGGAATCTCAAGGTTGTTTTGATTTGCATTTCCCTGATAACTAAGGATGCTGAAAATTTCTTTAGGTGCTTATCAGCCAGTTGATGTTCCTCAGTTGAAAGTTATTTGTTTAGCTCTGGATCCTATTTTTAATAGGGTTATTTGGTTCTCTTGGGTCTAACTTCTTGAATTCTTTGTTTGATATTAGCCCTCTATCAAATGTAAGATTGGGAAAAGGTCTTTTCCCAATCTGTTGGTTGCCTTTTTGTCCTATTGACAGTGTCTTTTGCCTTACAGAAGCTTTGCAATTTTATGAGGTTCCATTTGTCAATTCTTGATCTTACAGCACAAGTGTTTGGTGTTCTGTTCAGGAATTTATTCCCTGTGCCCATATGTTTGAGGCTCTTCCCGACTTTCTCCTCTATAAGTTTCAGTGTATCTGGTTTTCTGTGGAGTTCCTTAATCCACTTGGACTTTATACAAATGAGACATATTTTTACCACAAGGCTTAGGGATTATTATAGAAGGTTATAAGATCCAGAAGTGGTAGATGTCTGAAGTTAAAAAAAATATATTTTGTGTAGGGCACGGTAGTTGTGCATGTTAACTTACAGAAACTGAAACTGCACTCACAAGTACAGTGTAAAATCTATCCAGACAAAAATGAGGAAGGGGTCATAAAACACTGCAACTAGGTGAAGAGCTATTGACAATTGATGGATGCTGGGAAAGGAAAAGGCAGTTTTCTTTAAGTCTTGCCCTTTGAGAGTCTGGCATGTCCCATTAGGTAACTTCACATACATTTATATATGCATTTCACTAAGTAGATTTATTTGGGGCTTTGTTTTGTTTTCTAAACCATATGAATTTGGAAAGGACTACTGATAGTTAATATAGCAGAGAGAGAGAATTGATGTTAGGTTTGATCAAAACACATTGTATGATTTTATGACTTTTCAAACAAGACAAAGTCAAAAATAAAAATAGGCAGACAAGATATGTGGTAGAATTTCATTTAAAATGTTCTGTATGTGTTGAAGCAAGACAGTATGTTATATAAAAACAAGTATATCATTACATTGTGAGTATTTGAGTTCTTTATCAGTTAACATAAAGTGTGATCAATGATCAGTGCCAAGCAAACTTTAATAGAAATACCATTGTCCTTGAATTGAGAAAGGCTATAGTCAGTGAGGGAACATTAAGATGGCCATGGTCTCTAGAAATAAGAATGTGGGATAAAAAAATGTGTGAAATAATACAAGATTGTTCAATATTTTGGTTAAATTTTTAAGAGAAGAAAATGATCACTAAATGTTGAAAATAGTAGAAACTAAAATTAGCACAAATATTTATGTGATTGTCTTCGCAATGGCTTTACTTCCAAATATTGTGACTGTAGCAATATGGAAAGACATTTGTACAATTCAAAATAATAGTTTCATTATAGTAAGTACTTCAATATTAATAGTAATTAACCATCTGCAGCTTCCATTTCAGAAGGAGAAACTCATGATAATTCTGTGTTCACTAGGGCATGTAAAAGCTGTTATTTACTCATTAACATATTAATCTTGTTTTTTATCAAATTCTGAGATATGATTTATCTGAAGATAAATTTTCAAAATATCAAATAATTATTTGCTCAAAGATTGATTAGTTTAAACTCTTATTTTCAAGAGAAATAAACCTTTGGAGACCCATATACATTATACACTTTCTTTCAAAAGGGAAAGATATTTACTACCAATGATTGAGTGATGGCACACTCTCCAGAAGACAACCAAAAATATATTTATTTAATATCTAAGTTCTCCAGGTAAAATCTTTCTGAAATTCAGAGAGGTTATAAAGCTAAAAACCACTTATAAACATGCTAAATGCTATTATCTAACCTGTCATAACTCCACTGCTGTTTGAAGATATGGCCTGAAAAGAACATTTATAAAACTCTGGAGTTGGTAAATCAAAATGCTTCATTTTTCTCTATTGGCAATGAAAGTAATATAATTTCTCTTCTAAGTATATAGCTATGTACATGAAAGATGAATTTTCTGGATTTATTTCTCTTTGTGTCTTTGAAAATTTGCTTTCCTATTTCATAAGGACCACAAGGAAGATATTTTAAAGTATTTTACTAGCAGACTTATTTTTGAAAGTTCATTATTACTTACAGAATCAATTATCTAAAATGAAAACTTCTGTGTCAGTCATCTGACTCCATCTTCTGAACACGGAGGGCATGCATATGGTAAATATACTTATCAGTAAATACAGATATAAATATGGATATAGATATATAGATACATGTGAATTTCTAGGTTGCATTAATCCAACTTTGGGCTCTTATAAGCATAGGATTCTGTGGCTACAACGTTATCAACATGAGCAGAGTTTAGCCATTGCACAGGTTGATATTCTGTGTTTGCAAGTTAAAAGGTACATATTCAAATTGAGATATAAAGACATGGAACATATTGAGTTGTTATCTTCAAAATAATTTGAGTGCTGTGTTTTTCTTAAAGAGTATATAAAAGTATTTTGTAAAGCAAATAATTGTCATGGATAGAACCAGAGTTGACCACACACTTTTAAGTGTTATTACTAGTCAATGAAGCAGGTAAAAGAGCTATTAATTAGTCACTTAAGAAGTAGTGGTGATGGACATGAACTTCAGAAATAAACTTATCATTACCAAAAGAATAAAAAATAAAAAACAAAAAACAAAAACAAAAACAAAATAGTAGTTACAACAATAAGGTTCTTGCTCTCTATGTAGCCGTAAACATGTCTGAGACACTTAATTTCACAAATTAATAAAGTTAATTTTTTATTTCATTTTACCTCCTGCGTACTACTAAGATGTATAATTTTTCTTAAGGCTCTTTTTGGTGGTCATAGTAAGGATATTTCCATGGAATCACAGCCTCTGTAATCTTCAATCCTTCCATCGATCTGCTTTCAAACTGAAATTCCCTATTATTCATATTGTTCAAATTTGAAGCAAGACTCCAACCAATTTTCTCTCCCTCACAAACAGATATACACTTGTAACTAGACTGCAAAATTCAACTTAACCTTCAAAGTCTCAGTAAAATTATATTTCTAAGAAGCTCTCTTAATACTCAATAGTAGTTATTGTGTACTCACTTATAGTCTCAGCTTAAGCACTTTTCTCTTGTAGTGGGTATCATATTCTATAATAATTTTCAGTTAATTTTGCATAAATATGCCATATAGTAATAAATCCGGCAGTCCTATTGTTTCTGGAAGACACCATTTCCTTGGGGTCATATATTCTATCTCTCTAGCTTTCTGCCTATTATTCTGCAAAATCTCTGATCCCTGAGTGAGGGGTTTGATGAAGATACTTCATTTAGAATTGAGAGCTACAGAATATCTCTCATTCTCTCCCCATCATCCAGTTGAAGGTCTCTCTGTTTTCTTTTCTTCTCATTTTTTCCCATCTACTACAAGAAGAATATTTTCAGATAATTGCTGAACAATGACTGTTGACTGATCTATGGGTATGTTGGCTAGTTCTATGTCAACATAACACAAGCTATAATAATCAGAGAAGAGGGAGCCTTAATTGAGGAAAAGGCATCCATTAGATTGGAATGCAGGCTAGTTTGTGGGGTTTTGTTTGTTTGTCTGTTTTTGTTTGTTTGTTAATGATTAATGTTTAAGGACCAAGAAAAGTGTAGGTGCTGCCATACCTGGTAAGTTAGTAATAGTATAAAAAAACAAATTGTGAAATCTAGGAGGAGCAAGCCAGTAAGTAGTATTACTCCATAGCTTCTGCTTCAGTATTGATTACAATACCTGTTCAGTTGTCACTCGGTGACAGAGTGTGACCTAAGTCTTATAAGCCAAAAGAAACTCTTTGCTAAGTAAGTTGCTTTAGGGCAAGAATTTTTAATATGGTAATAAAATCTCTAATTATGATACACCTCCAGCAGCCATCAATAGCCAAGGTTTCCTCAGGTCAAGATGAGATTTCCTAAGCCTCTCCTTATCCACTATAAGTATCCTTTCAATTACTATGATAAAATAATGACCAAAAGCAACTCAGAAAGAAAAATATTTATTTCAGCTTACAGTGTATCAACAAAAGAAGTCAGGACAGAAACATGGAGTCAGACTACAGAAGAATAATGCTTACTGATTTTCTCCATGACTTGCTCAGAATGCTTTTTCATGCAACACAAGAATACCTGGCCACAGGCTAGACCTTCCCCTCTCAATCATAAATCCATAAAGAAAATGTCTCCCAGGCTTGCATACACAGAAATCTAATGGACATATTTCTCAACCAAGTTTTCCTCTTCCTACACATACGTATCTTTTGTCAACTTGACAAACAACAAACAAATAAAACAAAAACTAAATGGCACATAAGATTTTTGTCTGACTGGATCTTGCACAATTCTTGTGCTTGCTTTTTACAGAACTATATGTTCATGTGTTGCTTTGTTCACAAAGTACCATTTCATTGTATTCATACACTACTTATGTCTCTTACATTATTATTCCTCCCTCCTTTGTGATGATCACTGAGTCATGAGGAAAGAGAGACATAAACATCCCATTTATGAGAAATTACTGCAAAGTAAAAACTTTGCAGTTTTATCTTCTACATATTAATTGGTTGTAGATCTCTGTTGATTTATGGCTACTACTTAAAGAAGCTTCTGTGATGAGTTTTTTATTAGCATATTTACTCAAATTCTAGAGATAAACCAAGTAATCTTTATTCAGTTCATCAAGTTATTATTTATAACTTTCCTATTAACTTGACAAAAGTGAAAATACATAGCCTACCACGCAGGCCTTGCGTGACAGCAGTATCTGAGGTGTAAGCTTAAAGAAAGCCAGTCTCTTGCACCCGCATTGTCGCCTGGCACCCCCTAACTCAGAGGTAGCCCAGATATGTCCTTGCGAACTCAAGTGCTAGGTGCCCACCTAGATATAATTTATTAATGGCTAGACAAAATAGGACATGGCTCTCTGACCTTTACCAAAGTTCCAACATCTTAGCCAAACCCTGACTTGGAATTTACCCACCCAGACTCATTGTCTCTGGCATTGTTAGGGAAATAAGGAAGGGAATACATCAATGAAGCTTACAGAATGGGAGACTTATCCCAGGGCAAGGTCAAGTAAAATCCTCATTTTCAGTCAAGGACTACAGCTGAACTACTCCTAGAAATTAGCAAGAGACCTGTCTCTACTAGCCCAGTAGATTAGCATAGTGGGCAGTTTTACCTGAAATGGGCGAGACCTTGAGCCAAGTGTGTGTGTGTGAGAGAGAGACAGTGTGCAGCAGTCAGTTTTCTAGATAGAGGAGTCTGCATTGAGCACTTGGACTCAGTTCGCAGCCCCCCAGGACTCTGGCTGGGCCCATGTGGCCCGAGAGTGCTCAGAGCCTGGGGGGTGCTGTACCAGTCCAGAGGAGATGGCTGCTGTTTTTAGACCCAGTGTATTTTAGGTAGCCTCAGATGTACCTTGACTGCTGAGCTGCCAGATTTTTTTTTTCATTATCTCTTTTGCAATGATTGTAAGAGTCTCATGCCATTTTTAAAAAATACATTCAGATAGTACACTTCTTGTGTAAGTCTGTTTGTTCACAGCCGAATCCTGTGCACACTTTGCCAGAACCTATCGGCCCACAGAGCACGGGGTCCCTGCAAGAAACCCCAGTCCATGGCAATAGCCCTTTTGCATAACGATATTGCTTTACATTTAAAATCTCAGCCCAACAAAGCCTCTTCCACAATAACATACTTCCTCCGACAAATCTACACCTACCTTAACAAGGCCACACATCCAATAGTCCTATTCATTATTAAACAATGGGGGCCAACTACAATAAAACTACCACACATGTGAACTTATCTTTTCTAATATCTAGTGTATTACCACAGATATCAAAATTTAAAATTAAATACAGTGAATATATCAAATCATTTATACATTTAAGAACTAAAATGATTTATTTTTATGATTGTTGATGTGTAATTTCAAATGTTTACCACTTCCAGAAGACTTCTTTTTCTTGCCCAATTTTTACATCTTAGTTCTTTGAAAATCAGTATCTTCGTTGATTTTTTTCATTTTTTTGTTTTCAGTTGAAAATAGATTATTTTCATGCATTATATTCTAATTTTGTTTTTTCCTCACTCTACTCTTCTCAGGTCTTTCCCCAGGTCCCGTCACATTCATATTTACTTCTTCTTTCTCACTCCTTAGAAACAAACAGGTTTCTGAGAGATAACAACAAAATAAATGTAGTAAGATAAAACATCAAAATAGGACAAAAGAAACAAACGGAAGAAAAGAAAAACTAAGAAAAGGCACAAGAAACAGATATAGACATAGAAAGTCACTAGTTTGCCTTCTAAGGGATATGATGAAAACACAGAACTGGAAGGCATACTATATATGCAAAGAACCTGTAGGGTCAAAATTATTAAAAACCTAAAAACCCAAAAGAAAAAAATTAAAAAGAAAAAGTAAGAAAAGAAAGATAGATAATTATGGAGCAAGAAATTCCCAAATATGCATTTAGTCTATTTTCTGTTCACCATCTACATTTAAGGTTAGACATGGTGCCTGCCTTAAAAGTAGATTGTTATTTCAATGAGACACCCTTGGAGAAAACCATATTTTCATTAACAAGTAGTTATCAATTGGAAACAGAATCTGGATTAGGGATGAGGGCATATGCCTATTTCTTTCAGTTCTAGGATACCATCTGTTGCAGACTCATGGAGACCCTATGTACCTTGCCTCAATCTCTTTGAGATCATATGTGTAGAGGTCCCATGGTGTTTAGAAGGCTTGTTCCTTTGGTGTCCTCCTGATTTCTACTATCTTTTGCCTCCTCCTCCACAGGGTACCCTGAGTCCTGCAAGAAGAGATGGAATGGTGACACCATTTAGGAGTGAGTGTTTTGAGTTCTCTCACAGTCTGCAAATTTTCTGGTTAAGTGCCTCTACATTTGTTTCCATTTGCTGCAATAGGAAGTTTCTCTGTTGGTGGCTCCACAAGGCACTGAGTGTAGAAGAATGTTATCAAGAGTCATTTATTGTTACATTCTTTTGTAGAATATTAGTATTTTTATTTCCCTTACTTCACTGGGCTATTTAGTCACAGACTCAAATCATTGTCAAATATAGGTTTCATTTCATGGAGTGACCTTAAATAAAAGTATACATTGATTGTTTACTTCTCACAGACTTTGTTTCAATTTGGCACTATTGTGTCTTGGTGACAGGATACCATTGTAGCTCAACTGGTTTGTTGATGGGTGGTTGTTTACCTTTACCCATTTATAGCTTGCAGGATAGTATTGGTACCAAGAACATTACCAATAAGGGTGAAGGATCTGTGTAGGAACCAGCTTGAATTTTGTGTTCGGTGAGTTGTACAGGTGTTCTTTTCTACAATAGACCTTTGTCATTAGTTTGCAGTGACAAAACTGTAACTTTGGCAATAGCCTGGTCTTTAGGTGCTGCCATGGGATCCCATTAGATATAATGTTCACTTTGTTTTATGACAAAAGATTTCCTGTTGGAGGTGTGTCTTCTCCAATACTTAACAATTTCATTTCTATCACACACACACACATATGGTTCATATATATTTAATATATATATTTATACTTTATTAGGTTTCCAAGCTGCCCCTTAAAATGTCCTTAATTTTATGTCTTTCACATTATCTCCATACTTGTCAGAGTCTTCCCTCCCTTTATGTGCTTGATCTTCCCATTACAATATATTTATTTGATCTATGCATAAATATATGTTCTATTTATGCTTTCTAGGGAAATCTATAGATCCTCCATAGTCATTTATGCCCTTAATATCTTCTGTGATTATATGATTTGTAGCTTTGTTATCACTGACCTAACAGATAATATCTACATAAAAGCAAATAACACCATATTTGTCTTTCTGGGTCTTGGTTACCTTACCCAGAATATTTTTTCTAGTTCTATCCATTTGACACTCAATTTTATCATTTCATTCTTAATGTCTATTTAGTATTCTATTGGGTAAGTAAACCACAGTCTCTTTATCCATTCATCTGCTGATATATGACTAGGACATTTCCAATTTCTGGCTATTATAAATAAAACACCAAAGAATTTAGCTGAACAAATCTCTCTGTGGTATGATGAAGTACCTTTTAGGTATATGCCCAAGAGTAGTATAGCTAGACCTTGAAGTGTATTAATTCTCATTCTCATGAGTAACTGCAACACTGACTTCCATAATACCTTTACAAGTTTGCAGTTCCATTAATAATGGCTGAATATTCCTCCGTATCCCTGATAACGTGATCTTTAATTTGCTTCAGTTACCTCAGCCATTCTGAAGGATGTAAAGGGAAATTTCAAAGGAGTTTTGATTTCTATTTTCCTGGTATCTAAAGATGTTGAATATTTTTTAACGTTGCTTATACATTTGTGTTTCCTCTATTAAGAATTCACTGTATATGTATACACACATATATAATAATTATATATTCCAATTGGGTAATTTGTTTTCTTGATATACAGTTGTTTTGTGTCTTGTGTGTATTTTGGATATTGCCCTCTATGAGAAAAGTAGATGGTAAAAAGTAAATCATTTCTCACTTTGTAGAGTGCCACTTCATGACAATGTTGTTGTCCTTTGCAGAGCAAAAGCTATTCAGTTTCATGAGGTTCCATTTATTAACTGTTGATCTTACTTCCTGTGATAATGGTACTCTACTCAGAAAGTCTTTTCTGTAACAATTAGTTGAAGGCTATTTCTCCATTTCCCTTTTCACAGTTTCAGTCTATCTGATTTTATATTGAGGTCTTTGATCCACTTGGAGTGCAGTTTACCATTTGATAAACATGCTGTCGGTATTCTAGTATCTAGTTCCAGTCTCTTTATAAAAACAAAACAAAACAAAAATGTGTCTATATGTGCACGGATTTTTTTGCCCAGACTTTTCATTTAATTCCATTGATGTAAGTGTCTGTTTTAGGAATTAATAGGCTGTTTTCATTACTATAATTTTTAGAACAATTTTAGATAATGGATGGTGACACCTTTAGTAGTTATCTAGTTATTTGGAATTGTTTTCACTATATAATATTTTCTTTTCTAAATATGAAGCTCAAAACTATCCCTTTAAGATCTGTGAAGAATGATGTTGGAACTTTGATGGGATTTGCACTGGACATACCTATGGCTTTTGGTATGATGACCATTTTTATTACATTAATCCTAGATACCTAGAAGCAAGACATTTTCTGTCTTCTAATATCTTCTTCGATTTCTTTCTTCAATGTCTTAAGCTTTTAATCATAAAAGACACTTAACTCCTTTATAGTAATTATACCCAAGATATATTTATTTTTGAGTATACCAGAAAGAATTTTTTATCACTGAGTTATTTCTCTAATTTGTAATGGAATCTAGGAGGGCTGCTGATTTATGTGTATTGATTTTATATATTGCTAAATTGCTGAAAGCGTTTATCAGCTTTAGGAGTTTCCTAGTAGAATATTTAGTATCACTTTTCTATATTCTCTTTTTTCTACAAATATTGATAGTTTTACTTCTTTCCTATTGATATTCAGCTTTAATCCATGATGGTCACATAGAATACAAACTGTTATTTTAGTTTTCTTATATGTGTTAAGACTTGCTTTGTGTCTGAGTATGTGTTCAACTTTGAAGAAAGTTCCATAAACTCCTGTGAACAAAGGTTCGTACTTTTGTCCTTGGGTGAAATGTTCTGTAAATATCACTTAGATTCATTTAGCTTATGCCATGTTTCACCAGGATCTGAGGAATCTTCTGGGAATGGGGACAGAGACTGAAGAAACCTAGAGCAGTTGGTTTACTCCAGAGCTGGGGTGAGACTGGGGGATTTTATTTGGGATAGAGGAAGGAAATTGACGAGCTGAAGCTAGCCTACATGCTTTGCTGTACTATTTTCTTCCTTGCCCAGGGTTTCCTTCTGGATTTAGGGACTGACACAAAGGAATGAGTGGAAATAAAAGTTGAGAGGAGACCGTAAGATCCTCTGGAGAAGAGCAATAAGGAAGAGGTGGCTTTAGCAGTTCTCCTATAGAACAGAGGGTGAGTCTGGGGTAGTAGATTTGGAGGAAAATGAAGGAAGTGAAGATCTGAAGTTAGCCTACCTTCTTCCTGACCTACACAGTTGACAGAGCCTTGAAAATGCCTGGTAATGTTGGGAGCTTGGATAAAGCAATGATGGGGAAGGAGATAGGAATGAAAAAGGGAGAAAGGTGCCTACTCCAGTGCTGAGCAACAAAGGAGCTAGATTCACGGAAGAGGAAGGAGAAGTGACTATCTTCAGGTAGCTTACCTGCTCTTCTATCTATTATGGCTACCTAGGATTCTCGAGTCCTGTCTGCTGGATTTGCTGTCTGTGATAAAGGAATAGGCGAGGGAAAGTAAGGTTATGGGAGAAGACCCATGTGATGGCTGAAGCTAAGGGCAGAAAGGAAAGGGATGCCACTACAGATGATTGGGTACAGTGTCAGAAATGAGACTATTGATTAGGATTTGGAGAAGAGGAGGGAGAGGTGAAGATCAGAAGTTACTCCATCTGTTTCCCTTTCATTGTAAAGTTTTCTAAGAACACTGTTGTACTGGCTCACAACTATAATTCAAGTACAAAGAAAGCTAAAGCAGGTGAATTTTTAAAGATTAAGGCCAGACTACCCTGCAAAGAGGTAAGAAAAAATTCCCAAAAAGAAGGGATTTTTTTTCTCCTATAATTTCTCAACATCTGGAAGTGTGCTTGTTAATAAGAAAATAACACTTAATGTAGGTTTTATAAGTGAAATGGAAATTTTGAAAATAAAAGTTAGAAAAGAGCAGCAAATGTAGGTACATATTCCTTTATTGACAACTGAATCTCATGTTTGTTTAAGTTTAAAGAATCTTTGCTGTCTTTATTGATCACAAAGCAGACCAAAAAAATGGCAATGCTCTTGGTAATATCTCAGTTTTTCTTGTGATTTCTTTGATGAAACTGCCAATGTTTCCCTCTGCTGACTTCTGCCATCCACCACATTCACCTTCAGATTTAGAGTCCATCTCTTCTGCTGCTTCTCTCCTTAACTGGTTCTACACGTTCATCTATCCTTTCTGACTTGGGTAAGTGTTCATTTCAGAGCTGCCTGGCTAGTCTCCCTCCTCTTCACGACAAAAGCCATACCGTTATGTCAGACAGTCTTCCTATGCCCTTTTCAATGCCCACTGCCTGGTTGGAGGTACCTGTTCCTTGTTATCCAGGCTGTCTCTTGAAGGGCCTTTATCAACTTGGGGATGCTTTCTAGATAGAATTCCATCGAACAACGCCTACTGTTGTTCATTCTCACCCAATCTCTTTCTCTTTTCTACTCATTTATCTACCCCTCTCATTCTGACACCCCCTCAGTGTGCAAAAGGTAATAGTATAGACCTCCTCTGAGGCTGTTTTTAATTGCTTCTAAGTCTTGGACGTAGAATGTAATGATTCTCCTATCTTCTCTATCTTGTATTTTCTCTAATCTTAGAAATTTTTACTGCCACCTTTTCTTCAAGAGTGTTCCTTCTCTCTCTAGCTAACTCTGTATTTCCCATTCAAAAATGAATTTCTCAACCCCCCATTTCTTTCTCATTCCCTCCCACACAGCCCAAACTGAGGGATACAACTAAACCTTGTGGTTTTCTATTTTATTTCAATGTCTTGGCCTCAATACACTCTCAATATTCAATGTGAGTTGCCAAAATTTGGCAGGTCCAATTTCCAAGTTCTCATGGATCTTGGCAACTTCTGTCACCAAACAGACAAACAATTCAAAAATATCTCATGCCTAGTCTTTCTTTGCTCTCCATTCTTGCACTCCCCTCTCCTTGTGCTCCCTGTCACCCCAATGATATTATACTCTGGCACAGGTCAAGTCTCCAAACAAAGCTCAACAATAATCAAAGCCCCCTGCTTCCTTTCCTTTTAACTTTGACGTACAGGACATGGCATGGAATCCTAGCATATGTCATTCCCCACCTGTGCCTCCCTATCCTAACCTACTGGTGGCACACTAAACTAACTCCCCATTACCCCTTCCTTAGCTTCACTTCCTGTTTCTACCAATGAATTACAACTGCTCCTATATAAATGGGCTTTACTCCATCAGATAGGTGGAAGTTGCAAATGTTATACTCCATGTATCTGTACCTTTTTCTGCAGCTGTTCTCTCTCAATTGGAAAAATACCTAGGTTCCTTCTCTAACGACCCTTCTAACTTTGTTGAAGAGTTCAGATATGCTATCCAAACCTATGGCCTCACCTGGAATGGTTTCCAAGTTATTATGTCCTCTCCTCTCACCCAGAAGGAAAAACAAATGCTCTGAATGTCATCCATGGGTCCAAGCAGATGAGTTCCAAAGGACAGATCATACCTATATGGTGGGGCCTTCGTGAGTTCCCAGATGTACCTCTAATTCAAATATTAATGATTTACTGTTAATCATTAAAATAATTAATTTATGATTAATGATGAATTATTAATTAATGATGAACTAATGTACGTGGGGCCCACTACAAAGGCCGATGGCTGAGGCTCTCTCTCTTTCACTGCTGCTGATGGCCTGTGGCTGCACGGTACATTAGTTACAAAAGGAAGCAATGCATAAATGAGATATTTTATTATAGGAAAGAGAAAATAGGCCGATCAAGTAGAGTGAAGGAAAGGAGAGGCAGGAGAGGAGAAGAGAAGGAGAGAGAGAGAGAGAGAGAGAGAGAGAGAGAGAGAGAGAGAGAGAGAGAGAGAGAGGAGAGGACAAAAGCAAGAGAGCAAGAAGGCAAGAAAAGAGAACAAAGAGCAGGAAATAGGAAGAAGGCAAGAGAGGAAAGAGGACAAGAGCAAGAGAGGAAGAAAAGAAGCAAGAGAGGGACAAAGAGTAAGAGAAGAGAGGAACAAAGACAAGATAAGGAGGAGGAGCGAACCGCCCCTTATATTGTATGGGTTGTGGCTATCTGTCTTTGGGGGCAAAGCCTGCCTGGCGGTGATCTGATGACCGGAGATAGGGTCCAGTTAGAATGCTGGGAGCTTGGGTCATTGTCTGCCTGATAGAGCACACATCTCCTGGAGGGGCAGCTGTGTGGGGTTGTTACTGAAATAGGAGCCAGATTCAGGCATTGTAGCTGAGCTCCTTCTGCCCCCTGCAAGCAGAAACTGCCCACTGAGGCTACGGGACTCAAGGCTAATTATTCGACTGAGCCTAAGTTGCCCGAACAGACCACTGCCCCACACTGTCCCATAATGAACATGAGTCTCCCAACAGAGAGGCTCAAAATAAAATGATCTTCTGCCTCCTGGTTGGCATTTAAAAGACCATCTATGGGATCGTAAATTTCAACAGACTAAGAGGGTCCGTCCAAAGTCCAGATGAAAGTCCTGCCATGCTCCTGACCTGACACAGGTGTGCTCCTTCAGTGTATAAAGCTGGATGCTCACTCCAAGAGGAAATATTTGTCCACAACTCTCATTTTCTTTCCAACTCAACCCCAGATAATTGAAAAAAAGCTTGAAAGACTTGATAATAGTCCACAACCATCTCAGAGAGACCTGGTGAGTGTGATGTTTAAGATGTCTAATGGAAGAGAAAAGGAGAGAAGGACTGGAAAAGGTTTCTCATAATTGACAGAAATATAAGTTTTTGGAAACAGACCTGAGGCCATCCCCTTAAGAAGATGGGGCAAAAATATATTCTCCATGAACCATGCTTCAAATGTAACACCAGTCACTGGCTAAAGGACTGCCTTAATTTTGCCTGCTGGAATATTCAAGGGTTAACTGTTCACTTTGCTAAGGAAGTCAGCATCACAAGTTCCACCTGCACAGGAATAGATTTTGGATCTTATGGGCCTGAAACTGAAGACTGATACAGATCTGGGACCTTGGTCGAAAATAAATCTTTTAGAAGTTCTACAGAGGAGCCTAGGGTAACTACACAGGTAGCAAGTAAGTCTCAGTCATTTTAAATTACTAGGGATGCCACTTGGTTCATATTTCTCACCTTCTCTAGTGAAATCTATCTTTCCTTCATATCTGTGATGGGGTTGATTGTAGATCTTACCATCCCAGGACTGGTTTCATCCTCTGATCTCTCTGGGGCAGGCTGATCACATACTCCTTTTTTTTTTATTACACAGCTACTTTGTTATTGGGAAGATATATTATGGCTGAATTACACATTTTCTTCCTTCTGGAATTTTCCTTATTACCCTATCTTCTAACAACCAAACCCCTCTGCTTCAGCTTTCTTTTGAATACAAATTGACTTTCTCTTCCTATTTTATGTCAAGAAACTAAATCATGACAGTCATGTAGGAGAAACCACAAGGGGGTTTAGACAAATACCATGTTTTTGGTTCTCCACCTGGTTAAAATGTAAAAGTTGATGAAATATTAGCATCATATTATAAGATAGAGTTGATTTGTGGGGGGGGGCAGGGTACATGGTCTGTCTAATTGATATAGCAACTATAATAAGAGAGAGGTATGGTGACCAGTCATTTAATATTCTGTACTACTAAGAAAAATACTTTTTTCTATTAAGAAAATAAGCAACATGGCATTATAAGTTTATGATGATCAAAATTATAACACTAGTAGTAAGAGCCAGGACACATGGAATACAAACTAACTCCTTTATTAGTACCTCAAGATTATTTGCCTCACAGCATCTCAACCACACAGTGAATCATTGTCAGGCACTAAAGGCTCAAAAAAATTCAAAAGTTCAAATTATTCTACTTTAAATCTTAATATGATATGATCATGTCAATATTTTCAAAAAAAATTATATTGTTTGGAATTTTATTTTCAATGGAACTTTTAGTTAATGGTAGACTAAAGGATTAATGGGAACTGACTGTGAAGCTTTGTAAGGTTGCCAAAATCACAAAGATAAACTGTTAATTTCCTTAACATCACAATGTTGCACCAGAGGTACCGCATCTGTACCTTAGCTCAAACTTGTAAGTTTTCTGTAGAACATGATTAGCCATAGCAAGCACTGTATCATGTCATCATCACTGAAGAGATCTTTTTTAATATCTCCAAACTCTAAGTTATCTTTGAGGTTCTTTAGTAACCTCTGATTACTGATTTGCAAATGATTTCTACAATGTAAATTCCAAATAGGTTGTAATTAAGATAAAACAGAAATATTTTGTGCAAATCTAGCTTTATATTTGATGTTAAACATAGCCAAAGCTACCATAAAGAGTTTAGAATGTACAACCTCAGGGAGTACCACAAGCCAGTCATGAATGATGACATTACTGAATCTTCTTCACTTTAAATGGGAATGCTATGATAAACTTCTTAAATCCATCATATTTGTCAAGTGGACTTCATATCAATACTTAACCTCAATAAAAATATTTTCATTAAATTGGTGATACTATGTTTGAAATACTGAAATGTTCTAATTTCTCTTAGTTTTTTCTTTTTTAATTTGATATTTTATTTATTTACATTTCAAATGTTATCTTGTTTCCCCATCCATCCCAGAAACTCCCTATCCCATCCACCCCCTCTTGGTTCTATGAGGGTACGCCCCAACAACCCACCCCCACCTGCCTCCCTGCCCTCATATTCCCCTCACTTGGGCATTGAGCCTTTATGGGATCAAGGCCCTCTTCTTCCATTGATGCCCGACAAGGCCATCCTCTGCTACATATACAGCTTGAGCCATGGGACCCTCCATGTGTACTCCTTGGTTAGTGGTTTAGACCCTGGGAATTCTGGTTGGTTGATATTGTTGTTCTTCCTATGGGGTTGCAAACAGTCCTTTCTCTAACTCCTCCACTGGGGATGCTGTGATCAGTTCAATGGCTGGCTATAAGCATCTGCCTCTTTATATATCAGGTTCTGGCAGGGCCTCTCAGAAGACTGCTATATGAGGCTCCTGTCAGCATGCACTTCTTGGCGTTCACAATAATGTTTGCATTTGGCTATTGTATATGGGATGGATCTCCAGATGAGGCAGCAGCCTCTGCTCCACACTTTGTGTCTGTATTTGCTCCTGTGAGTATTTTGTTACCCCTTCTAAGAAGGACCAAAGGACCCACACTTTGTTCTTCCTTCTTCTTGAGTTTCATGTGGTCTGTGAATTGTATCTTTGGAAATAATGCCAAAACAAAATCGTTAATAAAACTGCCCAGTGCATAAGTCTTAAGATTTACATAGTAATGTGAATATGATTGAGTATTTGCATATGTCACATGTGTGGTGCGCACAAGTGCCAAAACATGGCATTAGATCTAATAACACTAGCGTCATAAATTATAAGCTGCCTGATGTGTTCATAATTAAACTCAGGACTTCTGAAAGAGAAGAGAGCACTTTCAAATCCTGAGCCACCTTTTAATGGCTCTCATTTACACACACACACACACACACACACA
>JADRCD010110702.1:0-10653 GCA_019843815.1 Montemys delectorum
AAAAAAAAAACCCAAAACCATGGAGGGACCTATGGCTCCAGCCGAATATGCAGCAGATGGGAGGAGAGGCTTTTGGCCCTGTGAAGACTTTATGCCCCAGTGTAGGAGAATGCCAGGGCAGGAGGCAGGAGTGGGTGGGTGGGTTGAGGAACACCCTCACAGAAGCAGGGGAAAGGGGGATGGGATAGGGGTTTCAGGGGCTGGGGAAACCGGGAAAGAGGATATTTCAAATGTAAATAAAGGACTGCCTCCCACCTAGTGGCCATCATGGGTTGGTGCACGGTAAAGCTGGGCCACTTTCATAATGATTGCCAGCCACCTGGAGAGTGCTACAGCAGGAAGGATGGTTCAGGCTTGGCATAGGCAATCTCTGAGGTAGGCACTGTTTCACATGGGGGTGGGGTGGGAGCTAATTAACCCAGATCACAGGGCCTTGTGGAGGCAGACCAGATATCTGAGGCCTGGCTCTCTCCCATTATTGTAGACTGCCTCTCCAGGGCCTAGGCCTGTGAGACCTTCCTGGGCCACTAGAACAGTGGGTAGGCGCTCTCTCTGATGCTTGCTTGCTGTGTGGGTCCTGTGCTCTGGAGCTTGCGAATTCCACATATGATCTTACAAAAAATGCTGAAAGTAAGCTGGGTATGGTGGCACATGCCTTTAATCCCAGCACTTGGGAAGCAGAGGCAGGTAGATGTCTGTGGGTTTATATAACAAGTTCCAGGAAAGTCACAATACAAAGAAAGGCTGTTTTTTGTTTGTTTTTGTTGCTTTTAATGATGAAATGAGAATGCTCTTTATTACAAGACTGGGTACAACTTCTGGATTGCCATTAGCACAACCAACTCTGAAGACTGGAAATACTTAGTAGGAACTGGGGCCCTTATGAACTGAACACCACCAGAACCACTTTGGAAAAAAAAAAAAAAAAAAAAGGGTAAAAACTGCCATTCCCATTTCTGAGTGGAGGAGCACACACATCAAATGATAGTTTTTACAACTTTATTCGAGATAATGTCAAGGAGAAACAATACAATTGTTCAACAGTACAAAGCTAGTTTGTGACTGATCCAAATAGGACTACTAGATAGTATAAAAACCTTTGCAGCCAGGCATGGTGGCTCGCCTTTAATCCCAGCACTTGGGGAGGGGAAGCAGGTGGATCTCTGAGTTGAAGGCCTACAGAGGGAGTTCCAGAGCAGCCAGAGCTGCATACTGAGACCCTGTCCTGAAAAACCAAACCAAACCAAGCAACCAAACCACAACAACGTGGATAAGAACAGATGTGGCAGCACACGTCTGTCATCTCAGAACCACACAGGCAGAGGTGGGAGGATCAGCAAGCAGTTCAAGGCTAGCCTCCTCAATGACAAGTTTGAGGCCAGCCTGGGCCACATGAAACAAACTAGAAAACAAAACCCCCAAAGCCACAGAGACCAGGTTTCTCTCTCAGCCTCCTACTCCACGCTGTTAGTGCTTTTGTCTTGGACACTCCCACCTGCCCAATGAGACTCTCCAAATCATGATTTTCAAGTGTGTGAACTTCCAAAGGGCAATAGCAAACTACTTCTAGGGTTTCCACACCCGTAGTGCTGGACGTGCAGTGGGTAGAGACTCTATTTAAACAGAGAGGTCTTCCAAGACAAGGGCTAAATGGCTAGTCAACCCATTCACGTCCGTACCCTTCAGTTCCCTACCTCCTACTAATTCTGACACACCATGCTGCACAGAATTCTAGGAAGACTGTTGAGGTGGCCTACAGTTAGGGACCTGAAAGCAGAGAACCTACCCCAGGAGTCAAGAGCTTAAGTCAGGAGCTAGGGGCAAGTGCCCAGAACAGTGTGCTGCAAGGAGTGGGGCTAATGGTGCTTGGCCTGGCCCATCTGCATCAGTGTGCAAGCCATAACGTTCTCTGCCTGATCATTTCTGAGTCAAAGAAAAGGCTCTCCCAAGGACCAGATGGCCTAGAACTTGGTGGAAATGCATGCAGCTCTTTAAGTGGAGTGGGAAAGGACACCTGTCTTTACGCACTGCCACCTAATCACACATATCCAGAACTTAGGACACAGCATCCTGTACATGAGGTCAGTGGACATCTACCCTGAAGGGATTGCCCTGGAGACAAACAGCCTTACAGACACAGCTTCCATACTGGCCTCTCTGCAATCCTCCACTCAGTAGGAGAGTGACTAGCTCAAGAATAAATCCGATAGCTGAGGGAATGAACTGGGTTGGGCTTAGGGCGTCAGGAAGACTTTTCCCGGCATGAGATCTTTTGTGAGGACACTGGGGGCTGTGTGGGGATGCCATAGCAGTATGAGCATGGCTGTAGACCCCAGGGCTGGGGTTTCAGCCTGCCCCATCCCTACATGGTACCCAACTGCACTAACAAGGAAACCTTTTCATCTCTGCAAGCTCTAGGGATTCTTCCTGGATGCCCTGCTCCACAGTCATGTATAATCCTCTGCAGTGGATTCCCAGGACACAAACCCAGGCAGAATCTCTCAGTTCAGGGTCTGGGGACCCTTTTGCTTACTGTAGAACCTGTGTCAGTTCTACATTTCTTTTCAGTTCCCCCCGGAATCTTCTTGATGACCACAAGTGGGGGCTAGCACCACAGCAAACTGGGTGGGATAGCTCACTGCACTAAGGCCTAGAGCTAACACCACAGCAAACTGGATGGGATAGCTCACTGCACCAGGGCCTAGAGCTAACACCACAGCAAACTGGGTGGGACAGCTCACTCCACAAGGGCCTAGAGCCAACACCAAGTGACCTATTAGTAGGCTGGCAGGAGGCAGTATAAGGGCACGGAATCAAGGAACACAGCAGGTGGGAGACTTTCTCACATGACCCTGGGTTGGAGCACCTATGGACAAAGGCCCCTTTTGCTGCTTCCCACTGGGTACTCAGGTCTCCTCAAACTCCTAGCTGCTATAGATGCCTAGCACCACTTGGGAACTGGAGAGACAGGTGCAGAGATGGCAGTGCTCTGCCAAGACTATGTGTTCCAGGAGACTTCATGGTTGGCAGGATCTATACCAAGCAAGCCTGCACACTTGAGGGACAGGGAATGATACATTAGCTCCAAGTTTCTACACCAAGCTGCCTCAAGCCCAGAGATAGTGCTCTCCCTTCTCTTCAGGACCTTGCTCCCAACTGACCTGAGAGTGAAAACAGACATTGGGACTGCAGGACACATACTCAGAGGGGTGGGGAAGGCCAACCTCTAAACCACCACCTCAGGTCTTCTCAGAGCTGTCTCCTGCCATGGCTATGGGGCCATGCTAAAGAGGAGGGGCAGCAGGAGCTGCATGTGGGCGCAGTCCTTGCTCTCTGCAGATCTGCAGCCCAAGCTGGCCTCATGCCTCCATTCTTCTGATAGGAGAGACGAGGAGGAAGGAGCCGTGGGCTAACCACAGTCACCAGAAACTGGCTTGTGGCTGTCCCACCAAGGCTGACTAGGCAGAGACAGCTCTAGTCTTCCACTGTGCTTGAGTCCTCTGGAGTGGGTTGTGTTTGCACTGGCATCTGGCTCCCGAGTGTCACCAAAGTTTTGGGTGACCTGTAATTTGAAAACACAGACACAGTGAGTGTGTGGCATGGCCACGATGGTACATTCAGTAGCTTGTTCTAGCAGTGGTATGGCTTCCCTCACATGTTGGAGCAATGGCATGGTGGCCTCTTTTTACTGAGGATCACTTAATACTAGGGCATTATCTCATTAAACTTCAAATCAATTCTGCAGGGTGAGATCACTCTCATTTTCCATATGAAGCTATACTTCAGAAAGCTTAATTGACTAGCTTAAAGTATTTCTTTAGAAATTTAGGATCAGCAAAGGAGAGGGAAAAAAAGCCATGATTTTTATATTTGTTTTCCTGAACTTGGCTTGATCTTGAGTTCTATTTGCTTTCCATCAAACACAATCTCTTGCGTGTGTAGGTCATGCTTTAGGTGCTGTATGCTTTTCTATCTCACTGGTCTAGAACTTGCTGAGAAGGCTGCACTGTCTGGCCAGGGAGCCCAGGGGTCTTCAGTTCTGCCTCCCAGTGCAGGGATGCCAAGCACAGCCATCACATCTGACTTTTGTTTGTGGGGTTTTTTGTTTGTTTGTTTTTTCCCGAGACAGGATTTCTCTGTGTAGCCCTGGCTGTCCTGGAACTCACTCTGTAGACCAGGCTGGCCTCAAACTCAGAAATCCACCTGCTTCTGCTTCCCAAGTGCTGGGATTAAAGGCGTGCGCCACCACTGCCGGGCTTTTTCTTTCATTTTTTAAGACAGGATTTTTCTGTGTAGCCCTGGCTGCCCTGAAACTTGAACTCAGAGAGCTGGCTCCCTCTGTCTTCAGAGTATTGGGATTAAAAGTATACTCCACCACTGCTCAGCTTTTTTTTTTTTTTTTTTTCCTTTCTTTTAGTCCGTTTTCTGAGACAGGTTCTCATGGACCACATTCTGGTCCCTAACTAACTCTCTACATAGTCAAGGTTGGCTTTGAAATTCTGGTTCTCCTGTTTGTACTTGCCAAGAGCATGTGCCACCTGTCTACCTTATTTCTTTATATTTTGACTATGCAAAGAAGGTTTTTATTTGTTTGTTTTTAGACAGGGTCACATGTGACTCGGCCTGGCCCTAGGCCAGTAGGGAAAAATCATGCTTCCCTCTTCAGGTTGCTCCAGGCCAGGAAATCCAGGTACTATTTGAAAGCACAAAGGAAAAGCTGCATCTCTTCTGCAGCTTTCAGTCAGTGCAAATGCTGGAGGGAAGGCTGATGGAGGAGACCCAGGAGACATGTTGGTGACTGAGAAGGCTCTTAGAGTCAGTCCATCTGCGCCAGGAAGCACCAGACTCAGAAACCCTGGACCTGCTGGAGACGCATGAACTTCAAAAGGACTTTACTCACTGGTTTTTGTGTTTGAAGCCACTGACATGAGCTTGGTACTGCTCTATGGAGTTCAGCACTATTTTACACGTCTTGCAGGGATAGCCCTTCCCAGCTGAAACACACATCAAAATTCAAAGAGTTAGTAATCCCATAGGAAGGAACCAAAGGAACGCTGCCTTGCACAGAGCATGCACTAGCCGTTCTGAGGACGGATGGCTTGGAACTGAGAGGCCTGGGTACTCTGAGGTCAAGACTGTGTAACACTACATCCTGGGGCTGTAACCTCCTTATTCTCCTCAAGTAATCCCAGTTAGAGGTCCTGGCAAACCACCACAGGAAATGGTACTGAGCAAATGAAAGAATGACAGAGAATAAGCTCCTAGTGTAGCTTGGTGGGTGAAGAAGTGCACCCAAGCCTGATGAGCTGGGTTCAGTGCCTGGGCCTACAAGGTACAAAGACTTTGACTTCTACATGTGCACCACAATGTGTGCCCCACTTCAACAACATGGATAAATATAAATAGTAAGAACCATAGAACAAAGATGATCTTTGTTTCAATTCTTCCTTTGCTAAGCAGCCTCATTAAGAGAGCCCCCTTCACTGAGAGATCTCTTGGAAGGTCTACTCTTCTCAGGCTTGCATGGCTCACAACTAGGGTTCCTCCAGTGACACAGTGTCCTTTTGCCACATGGCTCTAATAGTGAGTTGGAAGTAGGTCAGACTGGATCCCTGGCTGTTTCGTGTAACTTGGCTAAATCCTTTTTCCCCCAATGCTTAGCTTTTCACAACCATAAACCTATTATACCTTTTTTTTTTTTAAAAAAGATTTATTTATTTTATATTTATGAGTATACTGTAGTTGTCTTCAGACACACCATAAGAGGACATCGGATCCCATTACAGATGGTTGTAAGCCACTATGTGGATACTGGGAATTGAACTCAGGACTTATGGAAGAACAGTCAGGGCTCTTAACTACTGAGTCATCTCTCCAACTCCACCTATTATACTCAGAATATTTAGGATAAAATAGCTATGTCTTGGGATTTAAAATTTTAATTCATATGCATGTGTTTGTCTGCTGTAATCACACATATGTGCAAGTGTCCAAGCCGTCAGAAGAGTGTCATAATACCCTCTGGAACTGGAGTTAGAGGTGGTTGTAGGCCACCCGGGGCTGGACTCAGGCCCTCTGTAAGGCTAGCAAGTGGTGTCAATTGTTTAGCCATCTCTCTAGGGCTATTGTTTTATTTGTGAAATGAGGTCTCACTACATTATGTAGCTCTGGCTGGCCTTAAAGCCATGGTGATTTTGTTGTCTTGGTATCTTAAGTGCTAGGATTATAGGCATGCATCACCATGCCAGGCCAAAGCAATTACTATGTATCAAACGGCTGCCATGTATTTCCTACAATTTATTTTCAGACAGTTGAAGTGGAAACTCAAGGGTTCTTTGGAGAGTCAGTTGTGTTGGATGGCATTTTGCTGGGGCAAGTGAAGGAGTGTTTTCTTGAAGTAGACAAAGGTGAAAAGTTAAGGCAGATTCCTGAAGAAACAATTCCCTGAAGCAGACACAGGAGAAAGGATGTTCTGCTAAAGTAAGCACATGAAATGTGATGGATTCTTCGCTAATGACATGCATGTATTGGTCTACCTTACATCGAGTAGTTGATTTGCATTTGTCAGGTCTCCACAATGAGAAATGCACCAAAAAACTTCTGGTGGTGTGCTGTAGTTTCTTGCTGTGGGCTGACTGGCAGAGTGATGTCAGCTGAGACAAACTCACATGCTAAGGCGAGACCCAAATGTGATGTGTGGCGGGTATACATAGGACTGGAAGCACAGTGACAGAGGCTGAGCTAGGCTTGCTCATAGCTGTGCAATGCCTGTGGGTCATCTTCACTTCCCCGAGAGAGGCTCAGCTGAGAACTTCTCCTAGCGTTGTTTGTGCTGTCCCTCCTGCTGACTCATGCCACTGCTGGTGATTCCCATTTGCTAACCCGCGTCTACAGAAGTGGACTGCTGGTGAGGTGTTTGCAAGTACATGGAGCTGCTAGCCTGTGAACCACACTGCTGGTTTCCAGACAACACAGATGGGACTTGTTCCAAAGAACCTTTCGAAACAGGGCCACTTCCCCGTATCCTTTCTTTTCCAGTACCTGTGGAACCTACAAGGGAGGTTAAAGTGTTTAAGAACCATCATTAAAAATACAATTTAAAAAAATCCCTTCTCGTTCCCCAGCCATGTTGGCGGCTGATCTTGGTTGGGGTTGTCCCGCACCTAAGGCAGGAAGATGGTGGCTGCAAAGAGGATGAAAAAAATCTCTGGAGTCGATCAACTCTAGGCTCCAACTTGTTATGAAAAGTGGAAAGTATGTGCTGGGGTACAAGCAGACTTGAAAGATGATCAGACAAGGCAAAGCGAAGTTGGTTATCCTCACCAACAACTGCCCAGCTTTGAGGAAATCTGAAATAGAGTACAATGCCATGTGGGCTAAAACTGGTGTCCATCACTACAGTGGCAATAATACTCTATTGGGTACAGCGTGTGGAAATACTACAGAGTATGTACACTGGCTATTACTGAGCCATGTGATTCTGATATTATTAGATGCATGCCAGAACAGACTGGTGAGAAGAAAACAAGAAAGTTTTCCTTTAATAAAACTTTGCCAGAGCTCCTTTTGAAAAAAAATAAAGTTACAGATAGCATTTCATGTAGCTCAGATTAGCCTTCAACAACTTCTCTTTCCCCAGCCTCTACCTCCAAGTGCCAAGAGTTCAAGCTTGTACTATCAGGATTAGCTTTTCACATCCTGTGAGAACAGTAAGAAACGGCATGTCTCAGGACAGAGTAGGAAGTGGCCAACCTGACCAATTACATGAAGGGTGGACTTATTTTGGCCTGCTAGGGGCTAGCTGTGTAGGGTAAGCAGCACTCAGACATCTTGAAGGCCCTTGTGGCTCTGGTGCCTTTGAGCCATCTGTCACCTTCAACCTCACAGCTCTGTGGTGAGATCACTGCGCACACAGCTCATTTTCTCTTGTGAGTGAAAATGGAGCTTCTCTGAGATTTGAGATTTGACTTCCAGGTATGTACAAAAGCATTATTGTTGTTACTATTAGTCTCAACTGTCTAATATTAAAAAAAAATATCATATTAAAAAAAAGTCATTTGAGCTAGGTGAAGTGGCACATGCCTTTAAACCCAGCATTTGGGAGGTAGAGGCAGGTGGATCTCTGTGAGTTTGAGGCCAGCCTCATCTATAGAGTGGGTTCTAAGACAGACACACAGCTGTATAAGACTCTGCCCTATAAAACAAAACATAACAAACATCAAAACAGAAAATGAAAAAAGTATTTGGTATGTGGAAGGAGGACTAAAGGACTACAATGATTTGTGTATGAAAATGTCACAACGAAATCTACTATTTTGTAGGCAAAAACCTGCCTTTGCTTAGATAGGGTCTTAGGTAGCCCAGGCTGGCCTACACTCTGGACATAGCTGAAACTGGCCCCGTGCTCCTGATCTTCCTGCCTGCACCTTTTAAGCACAGGATTATTTTTGACAGGCAGTTTGGGGGTCTGATGTAACTCAGCTGACCTTGAATCTCTATGCAGCCAAGGATGACCTCTGACCTCTGACCCTCCTCTATGCCGCCAAGGATGACTCCTGATCTTCCTTCTCTGATTTTCCAAGACCTGGGATTAGATGAGTGCTACCATGCCTGGCTCAATACAGCTTTGCAGTATTTATAGTGCTTCAAGTTTTGTTCTTTTTTTTATTCTTCTCAAGACTGCCTTTGCTGCTGCAAGTCCCATGTGCTGCAGTCACATACATACCACAGGACATTTCTCTACTGTCACTGGCATCTGGATAGGCACTCTTCTAAATACACAAGGCTCTGTAGAGCAGCATGGGTACTTTAGTACTGACCTTACCACCACAGCAAACATTCCTTTTAGGGATGGATGGTGGTCATGTTGTTTTGTTGTTTTGGGAGAGGGTCTTGCCCAGACAGGTCTTGAGGAAATTCTCCTGTCTCAGTCTCAATTGTGTGTCACGTCTACAATGTATATATGTGTATGTGTGTGTGTGTGTGCATGCACGGCACGAATGCTTGTGTAGGCCAGAGGTTGACATCAGGTGTTTTCCTCTATAGCTCTCTCTATTCTTTGAGACGGATTCTCTCATAGAACCTAGAGACTACCAACTGACTAGGATGGCTGGCCAGTGAGCTCCAGGATCCAGCTGTCTGTCCCAGAGCACTATGGTACAGATGTGCACCATCGGTGAGCCTTCATGTGGGTGCTGGAGTCTTTCTGCTTGTGGGGCAGGCACTGTACCAACTGAGCTAGCTTCTAGCTCCCTTTCAATTTCTCTGATCAGTCTTATGATTTTCATTAAAGAGATCTTTCACTTTTTTAATTTTGTTTTCATTTTTATAGCTTTCTTGATTGTATTTCTTAGTGATTTTGTTATTGGTGTATGAAAACTTGATTTTTAATATTTATGATATCACGACACTTTACTGATTTTGTTTGTTAGGGTTCTGAGACTGGGTCTTATTATATAGTTCAGGCAGGCTTTGAACTATTTCTACAGCACAGGCTGACCTGGACCTCACCACCAGCCTGCCTCAATGTCCTAACTGCCTGGTACAGGCAGAAACCACCACACCCAGGCCTTTTTGAATTTACTATTTCCCTGCCACAGGCCTGTGAGTGCTGAGATTCGGCAGGCGCCCCCTCACCTAACCACTTCCTAGACCTATGCACTGATGTGTTTTGTGAGTCACAGAGAAGGGACATGCTGTCTTCATTGACTCACAGCAGACAGACCTCTGCAGGGACACAGACAACCAGGCTGAGGCAGACGGCCTCCTCCTCCTCCTCCTCACATAACTAGCAGTCTAACACTCACTGAGTTCACTCAGATTTCTTCTAGATTCCTTATTATCACCTTGGTATACTGTAAATAGTCCTGCATTTAAATTTTTCCTGTGTCAAGTTGACCAAAAAAACCCTAGATCAGTTACAAAATATTTAAAGTTAAATGCTAAGAAATAAAGAAGGGCTGGGTATACACTCAGGGACAGAGCACTGGAGAAAAACAAAGGCCACCTTCACATTCGACATTTAGTAACAACATGATGGGGAAGTGAGCTGCAGGAAACAGCACTTGCTGAGGAGTCTGAGGACCTGCGAGGGGAGCCTCTGCTGAGGAGCCTGAGGACCTGCGAGGGGAGCCTCTGCTGAGGAGCCTGAGGACCTGCGAGGGGAGCCTCTGCTGAGGAGCCTGAGGATCTGCGAGGGGAGCCTCTGCTGAGGAGCCTGAGGATCTGCGAGGGGAGCCTCTGCTGAGGAGCCTGAGGACCTGCGAGGGGAGCCTCTGCTGAGGAGCCTGAGGACCTGCGAGGGGAGCCTCTGCTGAGGAGCTCACAGGCAGAGTGGAACAGAGATGTCACTTGGGGTCCAGACTGTTTTGTTTTTTTCCCCACTGATTGAGTTTATGCCAAACATGGTGGCACAGCCCTGCAATCGGCACAGGTGAGAGTGGATGCAGGAAGATCAAAAGTTCGTTATCCTTGGATACACAAAATACTTGAGGCTACTATGAGCTATAGGAGACTGTCTCAGAAAACAAAACTAAACAAACCCTAAATCCCAAAGCCAAACCAAAGAAACTAAAACAGCCCTGCCTGCTCCAAGCTTAGAGACTGGCATGCTATCGTCATAACAAGAACGACTACCTTTTTTTTTTTTTTTTT
>JADRCD010110732.1:0-16632 GCA_019843815.1 Montemys delectorum
ATATATATAAAGACCCTTTCCTGGAGCTCTGCCCGTTAACCACTGCTATCACCAGCTGTGTGGTCTTAGGTGGGAGCTAACGTGCACAGGAGATGAACTGTTTTGAAAGGAGTAGTCCATAATGCACTTTGTTTGATTCTTGTGCTGGGGAGGGGCTTTCAGTGATGCACAGCAGGTGAGCTGTGCATATTCTTGTAAAATGGCCTTTGCCCACAGTCCTAAAGAGTAACCTCAATGAACTCATTAGCTCACCAAGCAGGACTTAGGTAGAATCATTCCTTTGGTGTGCCAATGTCCTGTCTGGGGTGAGTAGACACTTGTTAACATCTCCCCCAGGAAGTAGCACAGGACTCTGAGGCTGGAGATGCTGAACCAGGAAAGATCTCTCAAATCTAGAGTTCAAGTCCAGCTTGGCCAACATAGTGAGACATCGTCTCCAATAAGAAGGGATAGGAAGGGCCCAAAGAGCAACTCCAACTTAAGGAAGTATGAAAACATATACATACTAAGGATTTTTCAAAAACAGTGTATGCAAGGAGAAAGATAAAGCGTGTTTCTCTGACTGGACTCTAAACATATATTGGCCAGGAGTATAAAGCATGCCAAGTATTTTAATACATTCTTTCACCACTAGAGGGCAAGAACGACCCCACAATGCCGGACTTTTCAGGATCCACAGTCAAAATGATTAAAACATGAAGCCTGAGAGAAAAAGAAAACAAAAACTGATGCGCATGCAAATGCAAAATCAACAAGTATTAACTTGAACCTCCCAGGACATGGCGAGTTGTGAAAAAGACGCCCGCTCCCAAACACTCTTCCCATGCCCCCTTTCACTTCCCAGGTTTTCCAATCCCCATTCTGTAGTCCTCACTGGCAAGCACTGGCAAGGGGCTAGATCTGGTAGATCCAGGGGGTGGGGCTCCTCAACACAGCAAGAGGCTCGGTAATTAGAAAAGCGAAGACTTTTATAAAATTGGGGCCCTGTGCCAGCTGCGGGGGCTCTATGACTTCTTCCCTCAAGGAATCTTCCAGTAAAACAGCAGCATTTACTGAAATAAAACTACTGGTGGGTGAGGTGGCTCTTAGTGACAGCTCTTCTGTCTCCACCGCCCCTACCATGGCTCAGCCCCTTCCAGCCTCCCCAAAACTTAACCAAGATTACAGAAAGATTCCAGACCAGAGATGTGTTGTGCTTGGGAGAAGGATGAGAGGAAGGGAAATTCATTATGAAGCCTCGTTGCCTTTAAACTATTTATAATAAATTTCCACTAGAAAAGAGCCTTTGGCAAACCATCATTTTCTTCTCCTGCAGCATGACCAAATACAGTAAGTATTCAAAATGAAAAACTGAAAGCCAAGAAGAGGAGCCTACAGCTGGAGCAGGCTGTTTTCAGATCTCACACTAGGGAATGACAAACCAGGAGAGGAGCCCCACCCCACCCCAGTATTCCCACTTTTGCTGCTCTGAAGGGCTAGGAAGCCTCCATTAGCCATTAGCCATGTTCTCCATTAGCCAAGACTCCTTCGTGCTTCACCTTAATTTTCCTCACATAATTTTAAATACAGATCATGTCTACAGCGCAGCAATTAATGGATAGCCTAAAGACTTATTATTTCCAACTAATTGATATGTAGGAAAAGTTTAAATAACATAACAGGGATAGGGAAAATTTGAAATGATGTGCGCTCGGTGCATTTAGAGTTTGTTGAAGGTAGCGAAAACACCTAATTAATAAGGGATGTGTCCTAATGTAGAATTGATACGGAAATCCCCCTTTAATGTTTGTGAGCATATGGTTGGAGAGGTGGCTCAAAAATCACAAAATGGAGTTAGAATGTTGTGGGGGGGGCAGGTTCTCTCCCACTCACCTCCGTCCCCATTCTAAGATGTCTCATCAGAGAAATGGAGTCGAGACTGTATTTTGAATAATGTTGTTTTTAAGGAGGAGGAAATAAGAAAAAGAGGCCAGTATTTCCATCCTAATTTTTTGTTCTCAGTTAGCACCAGCTAGAGGTAGAAGTCTCCAAGGTCAAGTTTACCTAGCTGCAATAGACCCTACCCCAAATGACCACCACCTCCGGACCCAAGGTCCCAGGACAATAAGGCAATGAATCACATTACTGGCCAAGAGAAAACCACTTCCCATTCCACATTCCCGCAAGTTTAATAAGAGAGCTAAGGACACTTCACTGAAGAAGGAACCCTGCCCAAGTGAAGAAATTGTTGTAAGGAATGGTTGACTCTGTGATGTTACACAAAGATAATTCGTTCGTCATCCCATCGCAGCAGAACCTGATGTTACATAAAGATGAGACTTTAACCACCGGCGTCTTAGGTTACCTGCCAACCAGAAACCACAGAGGAAAAAATACTTCTGAAATGTATTTACTTTCATATAAAAATTATCTTTTTGGTTCACTTTTGATACAAGGCCTCATTATCTTCTCAGGCTGACCTTCATTCAACTTGGGATCCACTGTAATGACCCTCCTAAGTAGTTGTGATTACAGGTATGTGCCAACATGCCTGGATCTTCAACAAAAATTTACACCAAATTTCTGGTACAAAACACCTAAACTTCTAAGTCCTTTTGTCCTTTCAAGTGTAAAATCTACCACATAGATTATCGACTTTTCAAAATTCACTAGTTCTATTTTTCTACTGCTTGAGTTTTGTTTTTAAGGCAGTCTCCTGCTCACATGTAGCTCCAACTGACTTTAAATTCTCAGTGGAAATGAGGGTGACCTTCCTTCCTCCTCCCTCATTCTCCATCCCAACATCCTGAGGCCAGGTAACAGGCCTGCTCCTTTACACCTAGCTCTGACTCCATATTTCATGTAGTAGGTAGTCCTATACTACATTTTAAGATTTGGAAAAAAATTCTTTGTTCACAGCATTCCCTTCTTGTTGTCTTGTGAATGATCCTATTAGTATATTTCTAATATATTGTATTTCTATAAAACTTTACAACACAAATCTCTTCTTATCTCGCTCTCTCTTCTCTCTCTCCCTCCTTGTCCCTTTGGTCCTTTTCTACTTTCAATTCTGCAAGGTTACCAGGAATTTGAATTTTATTTGTACAATTTTTATACTTTTTAAATTCACATAGGTTTTCTATATTGCATGTATATTTTTTATAACATATAGTCTGAGATATTGCATATTTTAGAATGTGTGTGTGTGTTGCTTCAGTTGAATCAAATGGCATCCTATAACATTAGAAGTACTGTACTAAAGTATGATAATGTATAGTATACTGACAGATATTATATATAACCTTTACACAATTTTCACTTTGAAATGTGCACACCTACTCTTCAAAGAAATTCTAGAGTTTTCGGAGTTGCACTCCTTACAATAGCCCCAAACTAGAACTAGCTCAATGTCTGTCACCTGCTCCAGGCTGAGATAAAATGTGACAGGTTCACAAGATTGAATCTAGTCTGTCAATCTTGTGGTGCTGATTAAATGGGTATGTTCACTTCACAGACAATACTCATGATCCATGGAGATGCTGCATCTATTAGTTGCTGTTGCTAAATAACAAATAACATTTCAAACAATGGTGCAAAGTAAGAAATGCACACTGTTATTCATGAATTGGTGATATAGGAAAATCTGATCTTAGGGCTTCTTGTTGGTGTGCACAGCATGGCCCCCTCCTTCCTGTGTATAACATAGCAGTCCGTACAAGGCTCCAAAATGGCCTTCTTTACAACAGCTTGGTTTGGTTTTGTTTTGTTTGTTTTGATTCGTTTTTTTTTTTTTAAATAGTCTCTCACCAATGTCAAACAAGCCCATGCTTATTCGAATGCTGATAGCAACAATCCAGGGGAGTGAGGAAGAACTTGAAGCCTCTTGAAATAGGTCTCAAGACTGAGCAGTGTCACTCAAGTCCTAGCCAAAGCATTACAAATAGGAGTAACAGATGAGGGTGTTTTATACATCAATCACTCTTACTTACGATAAACACACCTTTTTCTATGTATGAAAGAAAATTTTAATAAAGTATGTCTATGTATAGTCTTATCTATATCTGTTGAATGTGGTTCTAGTTGTTTTCACATCCATACAGCTTTCTATGTCATGATTACACTGTAGTTACTTAGCCTTCCTCTGTGAGTGGGTGTTTTAGTATTTTCAAGATTTTCAAGAGCTTGCTGTAATGAGAAGATCTGTTATTATTACATGTACAGTATGGTGGCTTGAATAAGTATGGCCCCCGTAGACTCAGTTGTTTGAACGCTGGCCCATAGAGAGTGGCACTATTAGGAGGTATGGCTTTGTTGGAATAAGAATGGCCTTATTGGAAGAAGTATGTCACTATGGGGATGGGCTTTGAGCTTTTCTATGCTCAAACTACACCCAGTATGGCAAGCAGTCTCCTTCTGACTTTGGATCATGATGTAGTACTCTTAGCTCCTTCCCCAGCATCGTTTCTGCCTAAATGCTGCCATGCTCTCCACCATGATGATAATGGACTAAGTCTTTGAAACTTTAAGCCACTCCCAATTAAGTGTTTTCCTTTGTAAGAGTTGTCTTGGCCCTGGTGTCTTTTCATAGTAATAAAACCCTAAGACATACAGTACCTCCTATGATGTATACCCTGTATGAGTTGTACTTGGTTACCTGGTTGTATCATTGCTGTGCCTTTGGGCACGTGTCTCTTCAGGTTTAAAGATGAGACTGAACCATCTTCCAAAGTACCTTTAACACATTGAATTTCCTTGACTGGTATGTGGGGAATTAGATTTAGACACTTGCCATGGTTGATTTTTAATTGACACTTCTTATTTTTCTAAGATAGATCTCTTTGCAGTTTTGATTTGCCATTTCCTGATCACTGAAGACAATGATCCTTTTTCCGTTTATTATTGGTTTGGTTCTGGCTAAATGTATTCATTCATATGTAAACTCCTTTGTTAGGTTGCCTTGTTGCTTGTAATAATTCTTTATAGAGCTCAAAGCCAGTTTTGTCACATGTGTTCATTGCTAACATCTCTGTTCAGTTTACACATTGTTTTTCACTTTATTGAAGGTTAAATTTGCATTTAATTGACAAACTTCCCTAATTTAACTGTACTTGAGGCAAATTTAACTATACTCAAAGCAAAGACTAAAATAAAATGTACAAACATATTATCTAAAATATCTAAGTTTTGGTTTTGACTTTTAAATCTTGGAAATATCTTAAATTATATGTAGTACATGAGGAACTGATGTCTGATTTGTCCCTATGATAATCATATTTGTAATTATGATCTATCTTAAGTATAATCTATCTTTTCCCTGCCACTTAGCCATGGTCTCATGATCATATGACAGTGTTCCATCAATCATGTGTCAGTGCAGTGTCTGGGATCCCTATGCTGTTTTGGGGGTTAAGCCATCTATATTTGTATTACACCAATCTCCTGACTATTCTTAACTGTACAACACAATCTGGCAGATAGATTCCACAGTTCTTCTTTGGCACTGCCTTGGCTATTGTTACTTGGATTTCTGCTAGTACATAAAATACCTTATAAAAGCTCAGCTTATTTTGGCTCACAGTTTTCAAGTTTTTCATCTCTGACCAGCTTATTGCCGCAGGCCTGTGTTGGCATAGTACATCACCGTCAAAATGACTGTCCAGGAGGCCTCCTTGCCTTATGGTAGCATGTGGAACAAGAGAGAATGAAGGAGGGGTGTGGTCTCACTGTGACCTAAGAGAGAGTAAAGAAGGGGTGAAGTGGATCCTTCTGTGACCTAGGACTTTCAAAAGTATCTTGACCTATGGCCTCCTATGAACTCCTTGGGTTTCCAGAGCTTCCCAGTAGCATCAAATTAAGGGCCAAAGCTTAACACAGCCCTTTCAAGAGCAATTTCTGGATCTTTATTCACTGAAATCTTATAATTCTTTTTTCTTTCCTGTAAGAAAAGTCTTAAGCCCTTAGGAATCTGCTTTCTCAAATGTGTTTTTAAACAGCTTTAAGGCATTGTTTTTATATTTCCTATTTTTGAACTGTCTTTTGAGCTCTCTTGTAAATTCAGTCCAGCCATACCAATAATCCTCATTTCTAAATCCCACCAGTAAACACATAAACATCCTCCATGGCCTGCTCTTGTATGCAAGTGATTATAGTACTGTTTTTCTGTGCTCATTATAAAATATTTACACATGTGCTTGTACTTGCTAGTGTCTCGGTACCTGAGTCTCAGAGGTGAATTGTTCAGACAAGTCAAGAGAATAATTGGAAAGAACATTTATTTTGGGCATCAGCTCCTGATGTGTAGAAATAGAAGATTTTAAGGGAAAGTGACAGATCAAGAATGGTCTGCATCATTGCTAGAATGATGCAGAGCTCATGTGAGCTGGATGGTAGAAGGCTGTACAAGTCCTACTGATAGCCATGGATCCTTTGCATAATTTAGGCTGTCTGCAATGTAGACGTCCAGGGCCATGTGGTTCACTATAATACCTTCCAGATGATGTGCTTAGGCATTTTAGTGTGGACTCCACAGAGTTTCTTGTCGTAGCATGGTATAAAACCATTACAGTAGTACAAACAGTGTGTGTACACCTTTCAATGTGTATGTGTCGGGGAGGGGTTACTTAAAAAGTGATCAAATAAACATATCCTAATTTTTAAAAAAAGGTTTTAAAAATAAGGCTTTATTTTAAAAGAGACTTTAGTAAGCAAAAAAGCCCACTCCTTTTTTTCCCAGTTCCTGGTGTCAGGGAAGTATGGTCTGGAGATTAGAGTGTCAGAAAAACAAGGGCGGCAAAGGCATAGCTAGTAAGAGTTCCTCCCTAACCTGCTACTGTGTTCTCTTTCGGAGACATAATCCAGTGTCCCAAATTGCCACTAAGGCAAGACCACTTGTACCCATACCTGAAAAGTCACAAAGGTGGCAGCCAGTCTGTTCCTTATTGACTAGCCCATCTTCCCCACAGATTCTTCCAGGAAAGAAGGGCATGTTCCAGTCCATTCACACAACACTAAAGTCATCACTTTGGAGTGAGCTTGCTCACTCTTGAGTTGGAATTCATCTAAGAAACAATAATAAGCACACCTGAATACCTGCCCAAACAGCAGTGTTTACCGATAGGAAGCAGTTGACAGGGCCCATGTTAATAAAACTAACAATCCTGTTCAAACTTTTCTATCTAACTTTTCATAAGCATATGACATTCTGATGGTTTAGTTTTGAATATTTAAAAAAAAACTGTCTTCTGAACTCTGAGATGCTGTTTGGATATTTCTTGTTGAAGAGTCTTTTATTCCAATATATCCTCTCTTGGTCTCTTAGAGCAAGTTAATTATCCTCATGGATGGCAGGTAATTCAGTTGAGTAATTGCCTACTAGAGGTGGTAGTAGTACCTGGAAAACAGCAGGAACAGGAGAGGGAAGGGAAAAGACACGCTGAATTACCCCTTGCTAATACCTTTTCTACCAAAATAATCTATATCCATATGCTTTCCTTGTACTTTTACTTTGTAGAGTAGCTTCTACCAGGAAAGGGAAGAGAGCACCAAATTAGTTCTTTTTCTGACTAAAATTCAAAGGGCTTCATTTTAAATCAGGGCTTACATTTTTAGTAGTATTTTGACTTGAAAATGTTGGTACTATTGGGTCATAAGAATGAAATTAAATAAGGCAAACAAGTTTAATATATGCATTGGTATGAATGGTTTGTGATCAAGGAAGAGAAGATGTTAACAAGGAATAATATACTCAAGCTTTTAAAAGCAAGAACAACGGCTACTTCATTAATTTATGCAGTAAGTCCTTGTTTTTGAGACAAAATATTTGGTTAAAGGCAGTTAAAAAATAAAAAGTCAATAAATGTTTAATTTATTAAAGATGGAAAATGTTGAAAATATGACTGTAACAGCTAGATATCTTAAAATGGAAGCCTTTTACGTGTACATTATGTCCCCAGCATCAGTATTTGATTGTTGTTTTGTGTAAAATCTGTCTTCTTGAACAGTCTAAGTTATTAATCAGTGCAGTAACAATTATTTGTACAAAACTTTGGTCTTGTTTTGGTGGGACACACTGCTTTTGAATATGATTGTATGCTGCACAAGCTTTACTTATATAAAAGCAGAACATAATCTTTCTTGACAATTTTTCCTTTCACTTGAAATGTTATGTAACATTTGGCCCCGGGACCAATTGGAATTTTCCTTTATCTGTCTATTCCATATTTTGCTTGAGGAATATATGGGGAAGGGTTTGTGTTGGCATATACTGGCTGTGTTCCAACCACAGCCCATCAATTCTCTTACTCTATGGAAAGTGTTTCTCAATATCTTAGACTTCTGTTATATTTTATATGTGACCACTGAGATTAAAGTCTCTATGTAAGGTTGAGGACAAGACATACTCAAGCTCAAATTTACTTGAATATTGGTTGACAGTAAACTGGTTCAAACCCATGCAAATCTATGTAGTATTTTTTTAAAAGTAGATGAAGTGATTAGAAAATTTATGAAGGCTCTCTCAAATATTTTCTAATGAAGTCAGATAACACCAATATGCATTAGGAACTAGTGTACACCAAGACCAAAAGAAACTTGCAAATTTCCACCCAGAATGTGCTAGCCAACACATTCACACTAAAAGCTCAGTTAGTGACTTAATTTGTGTTCTCTGGAAATAGACTCCTGCAGGTTTTCTTCAAGCTCTAACCAGAACTCTCTCAGACTTTGACATCAGCAGAATCAACTAATAAAATACATATAAGTGAGATCCCATCCCTAGCTTTTCAACATACACAATGGGCCCAAGAATTTGCATTTCTAACAAGATTCCTCTTGACCTTGATAGACTTCGAGTCTGTGCGACCTCACACATTTTGTCTGACCTATCCCCACATATTTCTGTGCTGTATTTTCATTGTGTTACCAGAAGCCCATTGTCCTCCTCTGTTAGTGAAACCAAGGAGGCCCTGACAACATTTTCAAAACACTTTAAACAGAGAAACTTTCCCACCTCTCAAGAAGGCAGACAACTCAAACGTTGAAAGTTTTTTATGGCAGCTGAGAAGTCTGTCATGTGTCTTTTGTTTTTGGAGACCCTGGGAATTGAAACCAGGACCTCACACAGGCTAGACAAGCATTCTACTCTAAGTTTTGCCCTCAGCCTTTTCATTTTGAGTCAGAGTGTTTATGAAGTTGCCTGGGCTAGCCTTGAACTTGTGATTCTCTGGCTTCAGCCTCTCAAGTAGCTGACAGGACAGGCCTGTGCCACCTATAAAACAGGTCACATTTATACTCATGCATTATGAGCATGTGTTGAAACAGTGACTCATAAGGAGGACTTAAGTTTATAGGAATTAGTTGCTTCATCTTCATCTTGTTGTGGCATTGAAGTATCATGTAACCAATAATGCATAACAATTTTTTATGATTGATTAGGTTATTAGCTTCTCCTTTATCATGGGATATTTTTATCCAGGGTGTTATTCATATATTCGTTAGCATAAAATTAGACAAACATATTCAAGTTTTTCAAAACCTGTTTAGAATTCTTGAATTTTTGTGGGCTGTTGAGACAGTAGGTCTCACTGCATATCCCTGACTGGTCTGATCATCCTCCTGCCTCCTTTCCCCTGAGTTCCTGGAATTACAGGAATGCATTACTATGCTTCACCTGACTCTAGCCACTCTTCCTCTCATGGTCATTTTAGAATGTAACAGAGTAAAAATGGAAGTGACTCAATGGGCTTGTATTGAACTTAAGTGATTGTCATCTAGAAAATATGTACTGGAACCAGCGCTCCATGATAAACATTACTATGGTCTTGAGTAATTCTTTCCCTGTGGTGGCATGGATGGGCGACTGTGTGTACGTCTTGCCATGGTACTTGTCAGTATATCACACTATTGTCTTGGATATGACATTTTCTCACTAATCTGGGGAGTCTGTAAGATCAAGGCTGTTTCTTATTCCGGTCCCTATGACTACTTTGTGTCACACTGCCAGGTACAAGAGAAGTACACTTTTAAAATCTGGCTGTATGAACTAATCAGGAAATGTATTAGGTAGTGAAGGAGAAAAAAAAGACGTAAGTGTAAGCAGAAAGTGAACCACAGGTCAGGGCTTACTGTCCACTTCCAAGCACATGCTATATATAATGTGAAACTACATTGGCTCTCTCACAGCTGTGATTAACTGAATACAGGGCAGGTTTAGTGGAACCCAGTAGACTTCCCTGTCACCAGTAAGATGAATCATAGCTTTCTTGTGCTGTTATTTACCATGCTTAAATCCAGGATTCTTCAGAAAGTATTTTAATCCTCTGCATTGAGCAATTTCCAGAGGGCCACCGCTGCCCCCTCCAGTTTTTGACGCCTATCCAGGATATGGACACTTAATAAGGTAGCTGCAAAAGAGTAAGCATTTGCTTTTTATCTCTGCCTTGTTACTCAAGCAGAAAGAAAAAAAAAAAAGAACTGGTGTTTTAAAATTGATTTACAATAGAACTGAACCAAAGTCACCTGACCTGTGGTTATGAAATTAGCTTCACTACCATCATAAACCATAGATACTATATATTTTAGCCCCTGATGGAAGAAAGAGGCAATTTTTCCCATTTCTATAGTTTCCTTCTAAAAGAAAAAAAAATGATGAAGATTGATGTGAAGTAATAATGTCCCTGGGTTTCATAACACTAGCTCTTTCTTATAGCCGTGGAGTAGCTTTAAAGTATTCAAGATTTACAGTTGGCATTATTCTCTAATTTTTTACTTTAAATTCAGAATAAGCAAAAAGGCCTACAGCAACTTTAAGCAACTTTAACCATATCCTTATGGTATAAATATTGGCCAGTAAAGGTGAATCATGAATAGAAAGAACATTTATAGTATCTTGGGGTATATTCAGCATTTCATAATTCCAATGTAAATTAGGCAGTTTAAATTATGTGTGTAAGAATATATCCATAGACTACTAGCTGCTATGACAAACAGTGCCAAAAATGGCTTCATAAAATAGAACAGTCATGCATGAGTGTTCCCAGTTGAGCAGCTTCTTTCTACCTTGTGGTTCAGTGTATTGGGTTCCTTTCATGCTGTGGGTCACATGCTAGAGCCACGTTGACAAAGGTATTAAAACACAGTAGTTCCCCATGTGACTTTTTTAAAAAATTAATATACTTTATTCCTTTAAATAACCCATTATCATGTCTGGCTTCCTACTCCCTTTTTTCCCTTCCTCTACCTCCAAGCCCCATTTCTACTTTCATGAACTTTATTGTTTTTTTACTTCATTTATTATAGTTCCTTGAATATGTACATGTAAGTATATTAACAAAGCCTGCTGAGTCCATTCAGCGTTGCTCATACATATTTAGGGCAGACCACTTGGTATTGGATGGATAACCTACCATAATCTTATCCTCTGAGAAGACTGAGTCTCCTTCTCTCAGGAATAATTAATTGCCTATAATTCTTCATTTAGTGACAGGGCATTATGAGAGTTCCAACATCCATGTTAGCCAGTCAACTAGTGTTGTCATTGCTCAGGTCTTGTTTTGACTAACATATTGTCAATATTTCATAGTGCAGCTTTCCTGCCTATAGAGAAGGCATTGTATCTCAGCATATGCCTTAGTCTTCTGACTCTTACAGTGTTTCCACACCCTCTTTCACGTGTTCCCTAATAATCAGGCTCGGCAACCCCAGACTCAGTTGTTCTCTGCATTTTGACCATTTGTGGCTTTCTGTCTCCTTTTTAAAAAAGCTTCACTGATGAAAGGTGAGAGCTACATTTACCTGTGCTATATAAGAATAAGCATTTAGGTTATAGTTAGAAGCTATATTAGCTTAGGAAAGTTATAGCTGTAGCTTTTCCTTTAAAGTCCATGACTTCATTAGTCATGGGTAGTTAGTTAGGTTTACATTATCAGACATGAATTCTCTCCTGTTGAGCAGGTCCAAATTCCACTAGATAGTTATTGGCTGCTTCAAAGATAAAGAACTACCACCACAACACCTTCAGGGTATATTGCCATAATGGTTATTATTGTATTGGGTAGATATCACAGCTGGGTATAAATATTGGCAGTTTTTCTCCATTGGCAGCTTGCATGGCACCACAGAGTGCTAGACCACAGAAAGGAGGCTTTCAGGTGAGATCCATCTCACATTCTGCAAGTCCTATATTCAAAGTGTATGGTGTCTTCAATAGAGACTTACCTTCATAAGCAACAAATCAACACCAGTAGTCTACATTGCTCTATGACATCCCTAACCAAAACTGAATAGGAAGTTTCTCATGTCTAGTACTGAAATTTCTAATAGAAAGACTTCTTCTTACACTCATAAGAAGAATATCCCTAGTGGCATAACGGTGGGGGGGGGGGGGGGGGGGGGGACGACTTACATATAACTTATATATAAAATGGAATTTTAGGTATAGATAAAATAAAATGGTTTCTATGGTCTTTTCAAACATCTTCAGTATTAATTTTCCCTTCCCCTTTCAGTAAATTGCATCCCTTCTCCCTTCCCAGCTATACCTTCTTATATTTCTTACTCCTTCTCCATAGGGCCCACCACCTGCTATTCCTCTCTCTCAAGCTTCTGTTCTCTCCCTCCATCCCTACCATCTCTCTCTGCTCTCATGGTTTCTGCAGCTACTTCAGATTTGCAGTCATATCTGAAGAATAGTGCTAGGAACCACAAATAAGAGTGAACATAAAACTTCTGTCTTTATGTATCTGAGTTACTACAGTCAGTAAACTTTATTATAAAAATTTGCAAATTAATAATAAAAACTTTAAACAATGAGATTAACCAGACCCCAACTCTGTACATCTCAATGAACTTTTAATTAGAATTGTAAACATGTTCCTGGGTTAGGCAATCCCAGCTAGATGTACCAGATACCAAAGAAAACTGGTAGAAATTTTAATAGAGGCCCATCCCTGCATGAAGAGGTCCTGCTGAGTGAAATAGCCATCATTCAACTTGGTAGACAAATACATATAGTATATTATCAAGATTCTCTACAAGTTGTATATTGATCTACCTCATGTTTTGTGAATTTTTAATTTATAGGCCAAAGCTGAAAAAAATCAGAATTAATACAAAATACAGTATTTTTGTCTTTTCTTTTGAAAAAAAAAAACAATCAAATAAGCCATACTTAGGCATGCATTTCACTTGACTATAATCTAGTCAGGAAGACCAGGTAGCTACCATTGGCTACCACAATTCCCACTCAGCCCCGCCTCACTCATATACCTTCATATTGACTCCATTTCAGTTTGCTGTCCCTGACAAATCCTATCATTTTTGACTTCACCTTGGGTGGAGATTTCAGGCTCCTGGCAATCAGAGTCCTTCAAATGCCTAGGAAAACAATATCCAGCTCCCTTTCAAATCAACTTGTAAATGGTCAACCCTAAACCCCAGCAATTTAAGCAGGAGATATAAACATCATGCTTAGGAGTGACTATATATAATTAGGACACACTCACTCCCTAAGCACCAAAATCAATTATCCGGATAAAACCTTAGGACAGCTTACCACTCTTGAAATATACACTTAGGAAAAAGAAAAACCAAAACTAATTTTAGGTGATCGAGAGGACACTCCTTGGGGAGGATCTGAGTTCATTCTAGGACATGTGACAGAGCCTGCCTCTTGTTTTCTAAATATTCAGGCTGAGTCAAGACAGTGGTCCTTGACCGGGCTGACGTTGGGCTCTTACCATGCTGCCTGGGTCTTAAAAGGAGCCAACATCAAGGCATACACAGATGAAGAGACTCTTACTTTAGCTGGGGGCCACAGAGGGGCAGGTCCCTTCTCTGTGAAAAGCTTTCATAGAATCCAAGGCTCACTGGAGATGTTCCACCGAGACTCAGCTTATTTGAATTAGCTGCCTTCACTTTCTATAGCAGGGACTTGCTTTGAATGTTGATCCATGTAGGAATTAAATTCAGAGAGTCAATTTAGGTAAATAAGGTGTTACAAACTAGTGACAACAATGAGTAGTCAGCTGAGCCTTTCACATGGCTTTGGTATATGTGAAATTTTTCCACCTTTAATTTTTTTTGGGCAGGGGGTGTTTTGATTTGTCAGCCAAAAATAAAGCATCTTAACGTTGCATGTTTTAAGTTACATACATGAAGTTTGTGGTCTTTTTTTTTTTTCTTTTTCCAAAAGGTTCAAAGGTTCAAACTATTCATGGGATGCATCTAAAGTCATAAGCAAAAGGAAGATCCTGGTTGGATTCAAAGTTTTTTCAGTGAAATGGCACTAAGGATTGAGAAAGAATCGTAAAAGTTCATGGTCCAAAAAGCTCTCTGGCTTTCTCATGGTCATTTTTAATATTTTAATCAAAAATTAGAACACCATTTCTCCACAGATCACAAAGCTTCTAACTCTTGTTACTTTGTCCAAAATCTAATTCAGGACTTCATGTTATTTCTGGAACTCCAGGGATACCTCAGTTCAGTCATGCTGAAGTTAGTATGTTGTTCTCCATGAAAAGCTCTGAGAACAGTAAGCACTTGATGAATTGTAATTATTGCTATCATTATATTACTATAATTCTTTTTCCGGGTCTGTGTTTTCTTGTTTATTAGCAATTTGCCAGATTGTTTATAGTTTGAAATACTTTTCCTTTTCAACTATGATTTTTTTTTCCTTATTCCAGTTTTCCATTTGCTTGCCCTTATAGTCTCTGGCTCTTTACAGAAATAGTCAAATTAAATTAGACTTATAATGCCAAACAGAAGGACAGCCAGTCAAGCAAATAAACAGGCTCTAAAAACTGAAGAATTATGCAAGGAGAGTGGAAAGCCAGCATCTTCTAAACAAGACAGACGCAGAAATGCCCAGTGAAGGATTAGAAAGAGACTGGGCTAATGGCACATGGTTAGCAGTCATTGTTTTCCACACTCTACTCTGTGTTACAAGGCCTAATGTCAGGAAGGATATCACCTTGTCCTTCCCTAGAGTTGCTTTTCAGTGAAATACTCCCTACTTATCTTAGGAAAGCAATTTTTGAAATCCTAGACATTCAGGGAAAGCATGTTGAAATGATTTGCTAGTCTTCCCTTTCCACATACAATTACCCTTACTCTATAGGAAGGGCTTCATCAGGAATAATGGTCATGGAGCCTGGATTAGAAGACAAGAATTTAGGTAGGTTCAAATCATGAGTCTTTGCTAAGTCACTTAGGTGGTAAGCCTCTGTCCCTTTCTTTCATGAATGAGAGGATTTTTGAAAATAATGTAATGAAATTTTATTTTACCTCCAGATTACAAATTAATTCTCTTAAGCTGATCAAGCCATAAGGCTTTAAAGATTCAGACTGGAACATTGGCGTTTCAGGTGAAATCATAATGTCCCATTAAACAAGGAATCTCTGGAGTGTTTAGCAGAATCAAAATTATTTTTCTTACTCATAATCATATTTATTCTTAGCTATAATCAATGACAGTTGAGTCTAAAGGAAAGCATCCACTGAAAAAAAGAAAACTCCCAGGCCTCAGTAGCAGGGCCCTGTAAGAGACTAGTATCCTAGAGCCAAAACAAAACTCCCAAGGCCTGAAACTTGGAAGAGATCCGAAGGTGAGATGAAGTAGTTTACAGAGTTCTCCGTCACTACCTTAAACTGTGGTAAAGGTTGCTGCTAGATGTTGAATGGCTAGATTCTAATGGCTAGAATATGGTATGTGTGTATACACACACACACACACACACACGCACGCACACATATACATGTATATATGTGTGTGTGTGTATATATACATATATAGGTATATATATAGTACAGTACACACACACACACACACACACACACACACACATGGCAAGTACTTTATTTATGGAACATGATAAATGATTCATTCTATGTCACAACTATAGATCTTTTGAGAAAAGTCATGATAGTCATTAGGAAATGTGATCAACAATGCTGTACCAAAGAGGCCAATCAGTCTAGCCTTCAATAACAGTCATTTAACTCACAACTAACTCTTACAGAGTTTGATCCGTGTGAGTGACTTAGCTACCTGACATTACATGTCAGGTAGGTGTCTCCGTGGCTTTTGTGTGGATTTGCTTTGCATATCTGGGGGTCTGTTCGAAGTTGAACAATCTATGCTGTGTCTCACCTCTACCACATCCCAGGGTATGGCAGAAGAGCTATAATAAAAACTGAATGAGACTTTCTCCATGTTTCTGCTTAGGCCATAACTGATAACATATGATTGGTTAAAACAAATCACATAGCCTTTGTATTGATAGACATGCCACATACTACACCTTTAATATGAGGAACTTAGCTATAGTCAAAGGTTATAAAAACAGAGATAAGTGAAAATGCCCTGGCCAGTCATCCAGTCTGTCTGCCACAGACGAGAAGCTGACTGGATTGTGGCGCTCCCTTGCGACCAGCGAGCCCTGTATTCTTAGAAACCACTAACTACTTTGGGCCACAGGTTTGCACTTAGTAAAAGGAAAGGGTTTGACTACATAATTGCAAACGTCCCTTCCAAGACTTTGAAATCTTGTAGGATTTGACGACATGATTGCTAACATTCCTTTCCAAGGTTTCTGCAGTAATCTCTAGGTGTCGTGCGCGCAGGTTTCCTGCCAGCAAGAAATCACGGACAGACAC
>JADRCD010110744.1:0-21635 GCA_019843815.1 Montemys delectorum
ATATATATGTATGTATTTATATACCCAACTACATGTATTATAGGTATTCTGTATACACAACTATATTCTTATTAGCAGAAGTTTGAGTTAAATAAAAGAATCAATAGTCAGAAAGGAAGGCTTGCAATTTTGCAAAGGATTTCCATACAACTCATCAGTTCTAAGCTGTTAATCAACAATAAACATGAGGAATGAATGACAACACGAAATAAAGAGATTTAAAGGTCCTATCAAAATATTTGTCTATCTAAATAAAACATCTTTCAGTCCCTCACGCATGGGTAAAATCAAAGGAACATTCTTGAGATTCCTTTAGCCTTTTTAAAAAGAAATTAATCTTTCATTCCAACTATCATTAATAAAAACCATGGCTTTTTAGGGATGCCTACCCACTTGGATGACTGGAGTTTCTAACAGAGTTCTCAAGTTGAGATAAATGCACAGGAGGGGAAAGTTTGAAAAGGGTTGTGATTTAGTAACTGAGACAAAAACCTTTACAGCATTTTTTTTTTCATGAAGCCTGGTAACTTTTTTTTCAAAGATTTATTTATTATTATACATAAGTACACTGTAGCTGTCTTCAGATGCGCTAGAAGAGGGTATCAGCTCATTACGGGTGGTTGTGAGTCACCATGTGATTGCTGGGATTTGAACACAGGACCTTCGGAAGAGCAGTCAGTGCTCTTACCCGCTGAGCCATCTTGCCAGCAAAGCCTGATAACTTTTATATCGTGTGAATTGTCTCTCTTACGAGCAGCTTCACAATAGAGGGTGAAGTGGATCCAGCTAGTCTTCAGCCACTTTTATGGAATTAAAGCAGAATGAGTCAGTAATATATTCTTTGCCTCCATAAGTATCTTTGTTAGTGTTCTGTTACTGTGAATAGATATCAGGACAAAGCAACTCTTATAAATGGAAGCATTTAATTGGGGGGGCTTTCTTATGATTTCAGATGGTTAGTTCATTATTATCATGGCAGGGAGCATGGTGGCAGGTGTAGAGAGCCGTCCGAACCGTGCCCTAAAGATGGCGACGGCTGGCCGAGAGCTCTGAGATAAACAACACCTGACTTGGCTTGTAGGCTGTGCTTCTGAGTGGCATGATCTTCCCTGGCCTATGGGGAGATGACACGTGGCATGAGTTCATGGGCTCCTACTAGGATATAAGCTGTGCCCCCCCCCCCCCCCGCCCCGGGTAGGAATCGTGGGCTCACCTCTCCACAATGCTGCCTGTAAAGTATCCTGAGTAAACCGCTAAGAGAAGGAACCGGTTGTGTCGTGTCTTAATTCCTGTTGGTCAGGGTTGGTGCGGCACAGGCAGGCAGGCAAGAGAGTTCTGGAAAAGTAGCTAAGAGTGCACATCTGTTCAGTAAGTTCTAAACAGAGAGAAAGAGTGGTCTGGGCCTGGTGTGTACTTTTTTTGGAATCTCAAATCTCACCCCTAGTGACACACCTCCTCCAACAAGACTACACCTCTTAGTCTTTCCCAAACAGTTCCATTAACTTGGGACAAAGCCTATGGGGGCTGTTCTCATTCAAGCTAGTACAATAAGTAAGCGTTCCTTTTCTCTGTCCTTGTGTTTTTCAGTGAACATACATCAACTTAAAGGTGTCTTCAGAAGTTCCCAAATAAAAGGCCCCCTCCCCACTCTCCTACAATCCCACACTTACAAATCCCTCCCCCCATCACTTCTATCTCTTCTCCTCAGAGAAGGGGAAGTCCCTTTGGTACCACCTTACCCTGGGACATCTAGTCACAGCAGAATGAAGCACTTTTTCTGACACTAAGACCCAACCAGGAAGTCCAGGTAGGGAAAGGGGAGCCAATAGCAGGTAAGAAAGTCAGAGACAGCCCCTGCTCCAATTGTCAGGGAACACACATGAAGACCAAACTGCACATCTGCTACAAATGTGGGGGGCTAGGTTCAGACCTTCCATGCTCTTTGGTTGGTGGTTCAGTCTCTGTAAGCCCCCATGGGCCCAGGTTAGGTGATTTTGTAGTCCTTCTTGTGGTGTCCTTGACCTCTCTGACTTGCTGGCTAGCTCAATTCTATCCCCCACTCTTCCACAAAGTTCTCTGAGCTCTGCCTCCATCCCCTGCTGGATGTGAAGCCTCTCCGAAGACAGTTGTGCTAGGCTACTGTCTGAAAGCATAGGAGAGATCATTAATAGTGTCATGGGTTTCCTCTCCCCTATCTCAAGTTGAGCAAGTCATTGGTTGACTGTTCCCTCAGTCTCTGGCCTATATTTATGCCTGCACATCTTGTAAGCAGGACAAAAGTTGGGTTGAAGGTTTTGTGGGTTAGTTGAAGTTTCCCTTCTTCCTCTAGAAGTCCAGCTTGGCTACAGGAAGTGACCACTTTAGTCTCTCTACTCCCTACAGGCAGATATCTTACCTAGAGTCACCCACATAGATTCCCCTGTGGCCTCTGTCATCCCAGGTCTAGTAACACAAAAACACCACCACCACCACCCATTTTCATTCTCACACGAAGCCCTCTCCAACTCTACCTCCACACCTGATCACCATCCCAATACACCTCCTTGCTCCCACTGAATATGGACCTCACTGATTCAGGTAGACCAGCTGGCTCAGGAGCCCTCCTCTTAGCTTTCCCAGTGCTGTAACCACAAAAACATACTGTTGGTTCTCCTGTTTGTACAGCAAGCACTTCCTTGCATCATCCCCCAGCCCTGGTTTAATTTGTTTTGTTTTCTAAAATCCAAAATACATTCTCATCTACAGTGAAATAAAATTAGACAGAAATCTCCTATAATTTTTTTAAATTTAATTTTGAAGAATCCTGAGCCCTGAAATTAGAGTAAAGAGCACTAACTTGCAAGCACCAGATTACTCCAGGCTCCAGGTCTGAACTGTGGCTTCTACCATGACAATGAGCTACCATGAACGCTAGAAACACAAGGTGCTGTTCTTGCTCAGTTGTAAGTCAGTTTTGTGAAGCAGTCAGCAATTTTCTCTGCATTCAAAGCTAGAAGGGGTTTGGTTTAAAACCCCTTTTTTCTCTCAGTCTCTCCCGCCTGGAGACTTGTCAAAGTGCTGGTGAGAATCTGCAAGTCCACACATCAGTGTTGGCAGCCCCTAAGGACATTCGTCTTCCCCCTGTGTGGGTTAAGACAGTTGTTTCCATATGAGTGTGTGAACAAATATTATTTGACTTGAATTTTTATGCTTGTGTAAAACTCAAAACAGAACACAAACCTTATGGTCGTACCATATTCCCAGGAGAGAGACAGTATAAGTCTATTCATAGTCAAGTCCATGCCCTGTTTGACAATATTCATATGATAATTTGAACTTAAATCATATAAAAATGAGACTCAATTTTTTTCTTTAAAATAAAAAAATAGTCTGATGTGTTTTTATTCTAGCTTCTGTCATTAAATGGATGTGTTCAGTTTCTCTAAGAACTTACAGACTATTTTATGTGCAAGAGAAGACTTGGAAATAGAATGGGAAACAGAGGAAAAGACATTCTTAAACATGACACTAGAATATCAGCCTTCTATCTAAATGTCACAATCAGGTGAGGACAATCTCTCTATGATGGACAAAGAGAAAAATAAGCCTTGTAAGTGAACACAAGAGCACCCTTGGAAGACATGCTAACAAAAGATTAACTTATGAAATGCTAATAAGATGGAAGAGGAAATGATTTGAAAAATGGACCATCTCTAGGCTGCACCAAAGAGATAATGGTGTACTATAAGCCAGGAATTTTTATGTTTCCTTTATGAAAATGTATGTATATTTTGTCTTATATTTTAGTGATTACGGCACGTGATTTAAATACTTCAAAACAGCCCTAATTGTGGACACTTGGACTTTACCCTTCTAACAAGACTTGTAATTCATTGGTTAAAAATTCATCTCCATTTCAGCTTTTGGTTTAAGGGCCCTAATATCATATATGTCAACCCAGGGCTATGTAGCACATTAACTGAAAATGTCAAAAGCGTAATTCTTCATTACAGCAGAAATAGGATTATAAAAATTAGATCTTTCAATTACAAATGACATTTACCATTCTAATCAAGGTTAGTCTTATATTCTTCTGGGGTCAGAGGTTGAACAAGTGATGCCTCCACCAGAATAATTCTGGCATAGGATGCATGGTTCGGTGTTGTTTGCATCCTTAGGAAACATTTCTGTTTTCCTCTTACTGAGTAGCTGTAGTAATGGCTACAATTTATAGTGGGTTTTCAATGTCCAGATGAAGTATTCAGCTTCGAGTAATTAAAATAGAGGCCTCCTTAAACTTGGATACCAATCAGACATCATGCACTTGAACCTTAGCTGTTAGAGACGTGACCTAACCTTGATAAACACCAGTTTCCTCACTTGTAAGATGGATAGATACTATCTAGACACTAGATTGTTATGTAATATATGAGGGTAATGATAGCATAAAAATAGGAATTTTTCCAAATAGACAGCTGGGACATGAAAGAACCTGACTCAGTCCCTTCAATTCCAAACTGTCTATTTCTGTAAACTGACCATGACCTCTGAGGATGATACATAGACAGGCACAAACAGTGACTTGGAAAAAGTCATCTGAGCACTCAAAAGGCTAGGGCAAGAAGGTGGAGAGTTCAAGGCCAACATGACCTCCACCTGAGATCCTGTATAAATGCAAATAAATAAATAGGCATTCTGCTTGAATGGCACATTCATTGGGAATTCTCATTGTAACAGATTCTTTTGTGGACATCAAGGGAGGTAATATTTTTCTAACCAGTGTTTGATTCGTTGTGAAATTTTTTTAAAAAGTATCTCATAAAAAAAGAAACAATAAATTACTTCTAAGTAAACTAAAATAACGTAACATTCTATCATTAATGAAATTATATTACAAGAGGATTGAGATGATGTTTCCTGATGCTTAGTTATAAGTTAGACAAGTACAGGTAAGTGGTTCATTAAAGTGACCAGTCCATACCATCTGACTTATCTCTTAGCATTCAGTAAGTATTTTTTAATTAAGTTGAGTTGAGTTGGACCAAATTGAATTGCACTGTCTCTGTGATCCTCATCCATAATTCAGAGATGTTTGGCTCTTGCCTGCTTTCTCCTGAGTGTTCAGCATCTTACAATGTTTTGTACAATGGACACAGATTAGACCTATCAACTCAAGAAAAGGAAAGATTCCACACCAAAAGATATATGATTTGTTTTCAATGTTTTTGCTTAATGTATGAGCTAGTACACGTCGTCTGAGGGACTACTACATGACACTAACCCAGATTTAATGCAAATATCCCACCTTCACTGTAGAATCCAGAAATAAGCTCATGGAGATTTTCTTTGAAAGACAGTTGCTAGAATCAAAGGTTTGATGGCACAGAAGATAAGATGAACTCTAGGATACTCAACTTTTAAGCTGACTCAAAGGAGTGTGTGGATTCAATTTTGTCTTCCTTCTGAAAAAAAAAATGCTGTGTTTCCACAGAATGCTTCTCTAAGGAGTTTTCTTTCTCCCACTTCTGCATTCAATTGCTGATTCTACATTTGCTCTTCTAAGCCACCAGGAATTCTGTCCTGTCACTGTCTGAGCCTTTTCCCTCCGTGTTCAGCATATATTTTGTAGCCCATTGTCTTGACAGCTCTGGTATATTTTTTTCTACTAGACTGACCCCAGCTCATCACTCTACCTTCTTTGTCTAAACATGAATCAACAGGCAATAGTGGGAAATTATGCTCTTTAGTTTACACTGAGAGCTAAGATGTAGACGAGTCTCATATACCCTTGCATCTAGAGAAAAGAGAAACTAGGATTTGAATCAAGACTCCAGAGCTCTGCTTTCACCTCTGCAGTACCCACTGCATCACTCGGGGTTAATCCTCTCTGTGTGCTCTGCATCCTACTTAAAACACCCTACGTTCTCACGGATTTCTGCCCTACAGCCTCACCATGTATTTCTATTAACAATTAATAGGCACAAGTTTTTCCCAACTCAAAAAAGAAAGCCATTTGTGCCAGCTTAATTTTCATAACCTCTTTCAGAATCTATGGTTCAAACTCTTGTCTGGATTTTGATGCAGTGACTGCAGAAAGCCGATACATAATAAATACTGGATACTATGGAGTAGATAAATGAGTGTGAATGAGCTTTGGCAAAGGAGGAAATCAGAGATTGGTCACAAGTTTCAAGGTAGCTTACCCAGAAAACTGTGAACTATTTGACACACGAACTTTATTTAAAGATGTTTTAAACTAATTTCCATTGCAAAAAAAAGGTGACACAAAGAATTATCTCCATCTCCTTCCTGGAAGTCAACACAAAGTATTAAAGAAGCTAAGAAACAGAAATTCATATTATGTTCCAACAGTACTAGTAATAACTAAGTCTAAATGAAATAAAAACACAAAATCTCCAAAACATAGAGGAAAATGGTATCTCACAATGACTGCACATTGGAGGAAACAGCAAAGAACATGTTCTCCCGATGAGCAATCCCACTGTGGGCATACATTCAAAGAAAATAAAATTGGAACCCCAATGGGATGCCTGAACCTCCATATTCATTGTAGTATTAGCCACAGTAGTTAGAATATGGAGTCAACCTAATGACCCTAAGGATGCACTGCTTAAAAAAACTGACCTATGAACTTGGTTCAGTCTTTAAATATATAGAAATTCTGTTATTTACAAAGACATAAATAAAGGTAAGCTCAAAACATAAAGACAGATACCAAATGATGTCATATAACTATGGAATCCAGAAGGTTGAATTCATAACAATAGAAGGCAAATAGTGATCAGCAGTAAGAGTTGAGGAAAACAGAAAGACATTAGTCAAAGGAAAAAAACCTTTCAGTTATCAAGTGATATTCTGGAGATTGAATGTATATCAGGGTAATGATAGATGTGCTAATTAGTTTGAGTGCTGTCATCATTACACAAAGCATACATACATCAAAGTATCATATTACACATCTTAACTATATCCAATCTTTAGCAAACTGAAATCAATTAAACGTCTTTTAAAAGCAACACTGGGTTTCAGCACTGACATGAAAAATTGTCCTGTAAACAAAAATAACACTTGATCAGAGGAGATGTGGGTAGATTCCATGTTTGTGAACCTGGCGTTCACCTTAGGAAGCTATACTTGGTCTAAAGCAATCGATCACCTATCCAAGGAGCAGAAGCAGATGACTGCCTTCTATTGTGTTTCCTGAGAAATATGGCAATGAATTTCTTCCCACATGCCAAGCAATGCAAGGAAAAGCAAAGAAATTGCCAAATCTCTGAACTAGAGAAGAGAGCTATCAAAGCATCAAAACTGGCAAGACGATGCCTATGTCTGGTAAAATATCATTAAGGCTTATGACACAGTTTCATAAGAAACCCATTTTTTCTTCTCTAGCATCTTATAAAAAAATAATATCCTAAAGTTGGTGGCATCATAAAATTATACTTAAAAAATAAAGATGTCATGGTGATTTGGAAGATTTTTTTACTTTAAATAAAAATACAAAAGCAGGGTGCAAAATTTGAAAAAACAATATCATTTTAGAGTGGTGTTAGGAAAGTACAAGTAAATCCATTAAAATTTTCAGTCTATGAAATGAAATGGTTGTTAATTCTTTTTTCTTCTTCATTTAAATGTTTTTCCAAATATTGTCAAAACAATGTGCTTTAGTCAAGCTAGTATTTAAGAATTAACAACAAACAGGAAGTGAGTCCCTCCAGACACTTGCAATCTGTTATATACCCTTACTATTATTTTCCAAGTCTCTTTATATTTCATATGCTTCTTATTTGGTAAAGATACATATTCTATAGATAGAAAAGTTTTAAATTCTATCTCTCACCTGATTTCTAGGTTGAACTAAAGAATTCCAACCCAATATTTCTATATTCTTCACACATTCACAATGGTGAATTTGACTCCCTCGGTTTTTACTATTTTAACCACAAATGCCTCACTTTAATTTCTACACTTAATATTTTGTGGGGACTTTAATAGATGAGTTGTATGTTTATGTTTTACATTTCTATTGGGTACCTCCTCAGTCAAAACTGACAGAAAACTTCCTCTAAGCAGCATATCTAGGTGGGATGGGACCTGTTCCCTGTAATGGCAAGCCTTCATCCCCATGTTCCCAAGTGCTCCTTGACTTTCTGGCAAGGCCTGCAGTCTTCACTTAAAATACTGTATTTTGTTGCCATCCATTCTTATGGAAGCTGTAGGATTCCAAGTTGTACAGCTCAATCATAAGCCGTATTTCTCGATATATTCACTCTCTGTGAGACACTTTCCTAGACTTTATATCTTACCTGGTATAAATAGTGCTGCAGTAAAAACAAGGGTTCAAATATCTTGGGAACATAGATATTTTCTTTCCTTTGGATACATAACAAGTAATGAGATTCCTGGGAAAATGGTGGTCATTCTCTAGTTCATGGAAGCCCCTCACTGCTTCCTATAACCAACTTATCTTTCTTAGTGCTCTTTCTCATTTTAAGTTCATCAACACATTTGAGGCTCTTCTGCAATCAGGCCTTTAGGAAACCAAATATATTTCCAAGATTTATAAAGAATATATCTTGTGACCAGGATGTAAAATGAATAAGTAAAAAAAAATTACATTTAATTTAAAAATATATCTTGACTTCTATATAAGAAAAACTACAAAGGAGAAGACTTCTTTTCCTGGGTATGTTAGTGATAAAGTTCCCGTTAATCAACCCATTTATAACCGTAGACAATCAAATAGTAACTTTGACATCAAACACTAGCCTATCATATTTCTATTCACACAGATGAATGAGGAGAGTAGACTGTGAGAATGAAATGGAAATAAAGAAAGACTGTGGGACCCTCTGCACCCTGCATGGCAGTAGAGTACCAATCTGCAGAAGGCAAAAAGACACTTCAGCTCAATGCAACTAAGTAGCTAATGCTTGATTCAAACCGCAGGAATCTGGCCACCACCTAGTTGATTTTCGGCATGTTTAAGCACAGAACGGTTTGGTGAAAACTTATTCTGTTGGCAATTAACTCAACAATAAAGAAGATGTAAATATCTTTGAGGAACAAACCTAAGTGAAGATCAGAATTTGAACTCTTTGCAAAGTGTTGCGGGAATTATAAAAAATGAATCCACCCCGCAAACTCCATTTCCCACCGGGCCACATTTTTTGAGTCAGTACTGTTCAGCCTCAATACTAAGCTCCAGTGGGTTTTTGTTATTTTCTCCCAGAAAACTATATCTCGCTCTCATGCAACTCTTTACACACCCCCAAAATCATTTATCTAAATAGTGCCTAAGACCCGGTAAGTAAAGCATGACTCTTAGAGCCTTAATAACCAATCAGATTTATATAATAATAAGATCACAATTTACAAGATGCCAATACAATAATTTCAGAGCCAAATAATAAAGACAATATTCTAACCCAATTAATCTATTTTGTAAGAACTTTTGCTTGGTTGTATAACCTCGTGGGGTCAGATTTGTCCTAATCAAGTCTCCATGATGACGTCTCCTCCTACTCCTGACCCTTCTCCTCCAACTCTAGCTCCACTGCCCGTCACTGCCCTAATGTGATTGGACAGAGAAAATGCTACAGCAGCAAAGTACATTTGACCCTCCCATAAAGATAGGTTTTATTAAATTAACTGAGAAAAACAAGCGAGTGTGAAGTGTCTGGGGAGGATCTGGTGTGGTCTCCAGTCACTTAAACAGTGCAAAAGTCACCAGGCTAGAATGCACAGCCACTCCAAGCCTTCTGGGAAGATAGCAGACACTGCACTCCTTCGCTTGAAGGGACAACTACATGTGCTAACATTCCAGTTTCCCCAAGTACTTATCTTGGAGCACAAGGAACTATGTGCCTTCTACAAAATATGGCTTGAATTAAGCCTCAGAAACAGATGGATTTCAGCAAGATGGACTCTTGCTGAAGAATGTGTCCCCAGGTTCACCTTTCTCTCAGCCCTACCTCTATCTAAGTTTTATGATACTCCCAAAATCTACCCCCCTTTTCTCTCTTGTCTTTTTCATTCTACTTTCAAAAACACTGTGCCACTGCCACCAGCAGCCTAGGGTTGCGAACAAGAAGCGAAGTGAAGTGAACCCCCAACTATATAATTGGGTCCTTCATCAATCAACCCCAAACAGCATCCCTAGGTGAGACAAGTTACCTGTGGTTAGCAACTCTCTGTCCTCATGCCTCATATAATCTCTGTCATGCACAAAATCTGTGGGTGGCCCTCCCAGAAATGTGGCCAGACTGTTAGCACACCACCAACTGATTTCGGAAACAAAGGACTCCATGCCCTAAATTAAATTCTCTTGCTGGTGCCATCAATCAGCCAAGTCTCTCAATTAAAATTTGATTACCAGAAGTGTTGTTTTCACTTTCTTCCCTCTGATAAGTCAATTCATTTGATGGTGTAATTATAAAATCATTTAAGCATTTAACCTGCAGCCCATAGGCATGTTTAACTCTCTATTCGTGCCCTACCCCACTTCTTATTGGTTAAAGTAATAAACAATATCTGATTTCCACGGTACTCATTCGCAGTGGAAAAGAAGTGACTGGGTTGGTCTGGGATTGAGCTTCAAGATTTACATTGCTTGGAGAAAGGCTTTTTCCATAGTCTCGGACACACAGGTATGGATGATAAGCTGGAATGCAGGAGCTAACACAGCAACACAGAGAATAGATCACACTAGAGACACCACCCATCAGCTCAGCATGAGTTATACATAAGACAAACTTGAAAGAAGGGAAGAGAGGGTCTGCTGACACTATTTTGTCACTGCTACACTGGATCCTAGACTTTGTGACTTCAGAACCTGCCCAAAATAGTAAAGTAAGGCTACATTTCATCGCTCTGTCATGTGTGAGGTGTTCATTAGCATTCATGCAGGCAGGCAGAAAATTACAGAAGGGAAGAAATTATATTCCAGGCTCATCCCCCACCAAGAGCGACAAATTTAGCATCTCGGCACAGGATGAAACCATACCCTGCCAGCAGCCGGCTCATCCTCAACCCAACCCACCACGAAAACACAGAGGAAGCAAAGTATGCCGACATCATTGTTGGCATCTCATGGATATTCTCAGACATTCCCTAGAAGTATTGCATAAGCCCTCTCTCCACCTGAAGTGATTAGAACAGGGGTATGATCAGCTTCTTTAATGATCAATACCCTGGAAATCTGTAGAAATGGGGATAGGAAACCTTTATCACTTGGCTCAGAGCACCAGTGGCCTGGATCCCATTCACATCTCAGCCTTACTCTTTGTTATCACTTTTCAGACGCACATGTTCCCTCCTTGTTAAGCTGCCTCACAGTCACATACGAGAAAGAGGCCTTGTTGCTGGAGTTGACTTTCATGTTTGAGGTGATGACATTGCTACCAACTCTAAATATTCCCAAGTATCAATGGCATCATGGAACACAGGCATTAAACAAAGCCAAATCCTGTACAACATTCTTCAATGTACCTCATAAGCTAAAATGATTAACAATGAATAGGGTAGACTGAGTTACATACTACTTCTTCCTTGCTTAGTTGGCCTGATTCGGATGGAACTGTATACAAAACAACCTAGAGTCCATGTGTTTTTAGGAGACAAGGTTGGCTGCATGCCCAAAACCAAAATTCTGACAACTTCATTATGTTTCTGAATGATACATAATGAGGAAACCTCAGCTTTACCCAGCAGCAGCCTAGACTCACTAGTCTGTGTGGTGAATAGCATTTAATTGTGACTGTGTACTGATGGAAGAGAACACACGCTGTCACATTAAGTGTGTGGTTTTGTATTGACTCTCTGTCACCTGGCTCTAAACTGCCTTATATTGGTGCTTGCAGATGACTGGCATCTCTCAGCTGCCATTGTCACTGTCAAGGCGCACACCTTAAAAATGTGGCGCAAAACCTCCGCACCCCTTCTTTAATTGCCTATACCTGAGCCTATTTTTGCCACCTAAAGCAATAAAAAACAAAAGAGAAAATCTGGGGTTTTATTTAACCAATTTTTAAAACAGCACAGTATTGACCTTGGCATGCTGGTACACGCCTCTCAACCCAGACACAAAGGGAGCACCATGAGGAAAAACAAGGCGGGCTATCAAGGAGATGCTGAATCAGAACCACTTGAAAAGGAAAATTAAATAAAAGACTAGTCCTTATCTCTAAGTTTTGAATTTATATTGTTCCATCCACATACAAAATCATCTTTCCTATAGTGAGTGTGTGTGTGTGTGTGTGTGTGTGTGTGCATGTAATTGTAAAAGAATGAGTAACTTTTAAAAAGAACAAACTCTTAAAAGTGCATTTGAGCATAATATTTAATGGCATAAGCAAATGCATATTACACAATATTTTTGACCAAATAAAACAGGACAAATCCTTTGTCTATGAGTAATAATCATGTCTGTGTCTGCCTTATTAAAAGAAAGTAATTATAAAATGTCAGTTGTCATCGTCTTGGACAGTGGGGTCAAAAATTGCTTTGTGCTTTTAGAAATGTTCTAAATAGAGTATGTATTATTTACTGTAAGCTGACATGCCATTCTTGGTAGTTACATATGATGACTATTCCTCTCTATTTGCAGGACATTCTATGCCACTGACTTCCCTTCTTGTCTTCCAGAGTCCTCAAGACCCATGTCCTAAAGTACTGCTCCCAGAGTATAAATTTAGGGAGCAAATTGACTCCTGGATGACTCCAGCACTTTTTGCTGGAAACAAAGTGAACCAGAAGAATTGGTTCCTTGTCCCCATCCTACTCAAGCAGAAATGCAGAGACCATGGAAATGCTACAGAGATTCCAGGTCTCCTTCTTGCCATGAATGAACTGTAAGATTAGGCTGGATGACCCCAGAGGCCCATGCATTTGGAAATGTCTGGTTTTTTCTTGAGCTCTTTACCCAATTGCAGTCAAAAGTTTTAATAGGCAAGAACGTGAAATTACTGCAAAGTTCCTTTTACAAGGCAAACGATTCTCATTCAGCAAGAAGGGAAGAAAGCCAAGACACATAAATCTCCAGGGGATCCAGCACACTGTTTGATATCAGAACAAATGTCCCAGACAAAATATCCATTCCAGATGTAAATCCAACCCAAATATCTACAGGAAGCAAATGGAGTCCGGGAGAGCTGAAGAAGTATTGTCAGAAACATTAAATTATATATTTTGCACCACACGTATGAAGGAACTTAGTGGCATATCCCACTAATGTTTAATGGAGTCCAAATTCATCAGAATAAGTAGCTCACATATAAACAACTGTAATGTTTACAATAATCTAATACTCATCTGAGAAAGTCCAACTGTTAATTACTGACATTTAAAAGTCAACTTAAGGTTATACAAACTCTGGTAGACACAATATTAAACCAATTCCTAATGACTTATCCTTATATCCATAGATGAATGCACTCTCTCAGCCTTCACAAGAGAAGCTTCCGTTTGCATTAGATCAGTCTACACACAGAGCCACAATTGGCCAAGGTGTAGAGAATAAGAGACTGCAGGAAGTTAATCCCTAAAGCATGGATACTTGATTTCCTCCTCCACAGGCTCAGGGATCTCAGTGGAGGAAGCAGCAGAAAGTGAAAGGCAGACGTGCTGGGTGACAAGAAGAAAACAGTCTCTTGTGGACACAGCAGGGTAGCTACACGTATGAACTCCCAGATGCTACTATGGCAGTGTCCCCAAGACCTATGCGAGCCCAAGCCAGACAAAGTCCCAGAGGTTCCGCCTCTAGAAGAGGAGCTACTACAATCATTAGCTGCTGAGAAAGGAAGGTTTGGTTTCTCTAAGAGTGTAGATCCAGACACGCCAATCACGTTCCAGTGGAAGGATGCGCACCCACAAATATCTTGGTCTAGATGTGAGAAAAGGACACAAGGAAGTTAGGAAGGGAAAGTGGGGTAGGCATAGGGTAGGCATGGGCTAGGTGTGACGTGTGCATAGGGTAGGCATGGGGTAAGCATGGAGTAGGCATGGGGTGGGCATGGGGTAGGCATGCTGTAGGCATGGGGTGGGCACAGTGGAAGTGGAGAGAATGAGTACAATCAAAGCTAATTGTATGAAATCCTCAGAGAAAGAACCCAACATAAAAAATAAAGATGATACAAATAACTCATGAGTTTATTGCAAAGGAAATTAAAATCAGACAGTTGAACATACAGAGAAGAAAAAAGGAAGTTCCCCTTCACTCGTAAACCCCTCCACCCCATTTCTCCGCCCACAGTAACTGATGATTTAAGCCTCCTTTGTTCTAGATGCACATAGCTTCATAGTGTTCCTATCTATCTCTTGCAAGGCACTACAAGAATATCTATAAATATCAGATGTCTTTGTTCTGTCAAATTTAATGAAAAACTTGACAAATTTCTCACTAAAACTGAAAGTTGCTTTTCAAATGAAAATCCATTATTTACATCTCCCAGAACTGATTCTAACCAGGGTTCTCCATCTTTGCTAATATTGTTTCCTTTAACATAATAAGCTAATAGCCCTGCATTCTAGAGGAGGCGATGTCTGTAGGACAGCAAGTACAGGGTGGGAATGGCTGTGGGGAGTTTCTGACCACCAGGAGGGTGGAGGGTGTTTGTTCAGACTCTTCTTCACCAGTTCTGAAGATGCCACAGTGTTTACTACCATTTGGAAATGCATCTACTCTGTGGACCCTACCTTAGGAACCAAGACCATAATTCTCCCTGCTTATTCTGAAAGACCAGCAAATGATCCCCAGGCAGGTCCAAGGAGAAAGAACTAGAGTACTTTGGGCATCCTAAATATGCAGAATTGGCTCTGCCGAATTCAAGCTCCGCTCCCATGCGATTACATAACTAGTTCTAGGGCTAACTGGCAAAAACAACTCTGGGGAGAGTCAAAAATTCAGTGAAGATTTTGCAGAGATCTCTTATACATAAAGGCAGTAGGGAAAATACTTCATGGCATAAAACCCAATTAGTCATATATCTCATATCCAATAAGCCATTACAATGGGCTTGGAGAAGAGCAATGAATTTATCATTTGTTAATTGCTAAGGATCTAATACAGGGTGGCTGGCTTAAGTTTATACTACCCAGAAGTTTCTATCAATAGGTTTGCCGTGCTTTAAAAGAGGACTCTACAAAACACAAAGCTCATTAGCTTCACCTTCATGGGATCTGGCCTCTACTCCCCAGGAGCAAAAGGGCTGCAGCAATTTCAGCCTTTATATTTCCTATTACAGCACTCAGTAAAAAGGAAAGCATCTGTTGAAACTCATTCTCATTGACATGCTCTTGTGTGAACAGGGAGGCGGGGTTATGCTAATTACAACAGACAAAAAGCCACACAAGGGGAGGTAGGTGTAAGGTCAACACCACCTAAACATCCTAGCTGAGATTAAGAGAGAAGTGAATGTGCTGGGTAGGAGAAGGCCAGTGAAGGAACTGGGATACTCTTCTACAGTGCTCATCAGCCAGAAAGAAACAAGGAACAGAAAGTTTCTCTAACGGTATAAATGTTATCATATCACAACTGAAAACTATTAATTCCTGTTAGCACTGTTTGTTCCAGAACACCCTATCTCCCTTTTCAATGCTTTTCAAAAAAAAAAAGCCAAGTGTTTATTCCATCCTCTTGTCCTTGGAATCCATTTCCCACAGTGACGATCAGAGTGCAGTGCATGTTGGGTAGGCTAGAACGTGGTGACGCTTTATTGGGAATCTCAAGGGTGTGGAATTATGACTAACTTACGCTTCGTTAGTAGAGCAAGACTCAGATTTCAAATGGGAAGTTCATTTCCAGCTCTTCATCTTACATACTTTTTTTTTTTTTTTTTACTTCACTCCTGAGCTATAGACTTGGTATTTTGCAAGCTTCACAACAGCACAAAAGTGAAATCAAGAACTGGATGCTTTTACAGAAAGTACTCCAAACCATTCCTCTGCTTTCAGACTAAATAGATAATTAGCTATCCAATTTAAAAGATGTTCTTGAGTGAAGATGGCACAGTGTTCCTTGGAAACACGTTTTAAAGTTTAATGATCTTTGCTATCAGCATGAAACTTATGTTGAAACTAACAGTGAATTGAATTTCACCATAAGAATGTTCGTTAAATGTAAAATGTAGAGCGTACCTACTAAGTGGACATCCTGAAATTCACACTCATGTGTCTCCGTAGAAAGCACTCTGTAAGGTACTGGCCTTTGTTAAACTAGAAAAATCACAGCTGCTTATATACCAGTTGACTAACATCCATGTTTTCACATTTTAATAGCTGCCCTAAGGAAATTGCTTGAGAAACAAGTATAAACATTACCCTCAGCTACTCGTGGTGGCCCGTACGTGTAACCCCTAAACTGGAAGACTAAAGCAGAGGGAATCACTACAAGTTCCAGGCCAGCTTGGGCTGCATAGTGAGACTGTCTCAAAACAGCAAGCACCACCCAGCCCTGTCTCTCCAGGGTACATGTTCTCATTTCACTTGCCTGGGTTTTCATGGTTCCCATGGTTTTCCTTTGAGCCTTCTGCTTTTTTTTTTTTTCAGTTATGATAAACTGATGTCTTAAATTGAACTCCACAAATAGATACAACCATTAATGTCCAGAAAACCACTAGTTTGGGGAAAGTTAGCAGGTCCCTTCCCTCAATACTTTTTTATTAAGTTGTGTTTGAGTGGGAAAGAAAATGATGTCTAAAACTGAAGACAGTCAAGATAGGAGATAACAACTAATAATCAGAGAGAAAGACAGTTCATATCTTTGTTACTAAGGATGACTAAGCCAATAAATCCCTTAGCTAACACCAGCTGCCCATATTCTAAATATACCAGCAACTTCCCCCCAGCAGCGTGCACTAAACTGCTGAGAAGCATTAATTTTATCAAAGCCTGCGGAGCTCAAGTTCATGCAGGTTTATACCTGAGCAGGTTCCAAGACCATTGCCAGCCTCCTCAAGGTGACTGAAAGCCTCAACGAGCATCTATTATGGAGGGCTGGGGTTGTCTGAGTATCAGAATGCCTCTTCAACACTACCCAGCAGCAGGGAGCTGAGCAGCGCTCTTGCAAGGATAGCCTAGAAGTGTCGCATAGTGCGAAGCCATGCCTTACACCAAGTCAAATTTCCCCTTTGTCATTCCTACTGAAGTGAGTAAAATCCCTCTCCATGTGACAAGCCTTCCACACAGGAAGACGATTACCATACCCCTGCTGCTTGTCATCTCCTGTCTTCTTCATAGGACAGCCCACAGCCTGCATGTATTTCACATCTACCTTTTGTCTTGTCACTTTTCTTCAGTAAGTTAAATGACACAAATCCAAACTTTGAAAAAGAAATATTAGCTGTTTCCTTTTCTAGTATATTTCTTTCTACTCCAGATATCTATTTTATTTATTTGTCTCAAAGAATTGAAAAGTATGTGAACCTGTTCACACCAGAGTAAGCACTTAAGTGTGTGTGTGTGTGTGTGTGTGTGTGTGTGTGTGTGTGTGTGTGTTATGATGTTTGTGTGTGTGGTGTCTGTACGTATGGTATGTGTAGTGTGTGTGCACACATGTGTGTGCACATGTGTCTTGAATCAAGCTGTATACTGCTTTGTATCTGTTTAAATTGTACTCTGTTGCTTTCCCTATCCTTTGAGTCTCTGGAGTCTGTCTCCTCACTCAGTTTTTCCTGCTCTTTTCATTAAACTCAGGTGGCAAATGCCTCTCTGTTCTGCATCATTTAATTGATCATGCTGGTGTGACATTTCAATCTCTGCTTCATCTGGAGAAGCAGGCTCAACTGAAAAGATGATGCTATGGAGAACACACGGAAGCAGAAAGGGTTTATTAACCTCTGAAAGATGGCAGCACACTCTGTGCATCTCAGAACATCTTATCACTTTCAAATAGTAAAACCTTCAATTCACCAAGCCCTACCTGAGTCCATGATACTTGGACACACAGAGCATGAAATAGCATCTTAAGTCATTTTGTGGGAATCATACAAAATAGAGGAAGTTGAAATAATTATCAATTATGAAATATGAGGACATTTATACATTGTTGCTTAGATAGCTGTATCTATGATGTAATTCTAAATAGTGGGATGTGATATGATCTGAAAGACTTGTGTCATAACCCCAAGTCAGGTTGAAGTATCCAATACAGTATTAGCCTCTACTCTGCAGATCACCTTCACCCACTAAGCTCAATCACTCCTCAAAACCCCTGAGATGATGTTTTATGTATGACATCACTGAGCTTGGAGACTCATGACCTTGGAAGTTTACGTGCCAAACGAAGGAAATAAGCTGACAACGGACTCAGTCTTCTATAGTCTTCAATGTTAATCATATTGTTTCTGCTCCAAGCTCTAATATTCTAAAGTTGCATTTTATCTGTCCTACATTTTAACAAGTGATATATGAAGGAGAGGGAAGGGAAGAGGAAGGGAGAGAGGGAGAGGGAGAAAGGAAGGAAGGAATGAAGGAAAGAAGGAAAATTCTAAGGTGGCTGCAAATATATCCCGATGGCAAATTGCTACAAATCTCTTATCAATCAGATTCATCATGGCCTAAGTAATTTGTGACATAGAGCAGCATAAACCATGGGATTATCTATGACCACTTAAAAGCCTTTCAGCCTTGTTCATGGCCACACATTCTGTTCCTTGCCACAGAAACCTGACTCTATGAAACCATTTCTAATAAACCGTATAGAAGCCTCTAACAGTCTATATGTCCCTAGTTTTCCATCCTCTGTATGAAAAAATATCTTTTCAAAATGTTTGAACAGCTATAGGGAGCACTTCTTTTTCTGAAATCATCTGAGATTTCCCCAGTGAACTGTTTTAAGACCAAAAGAAAAAAAAAAGTTGTGGGATGAACGGAGATTTTTCTTTCTGAAAATTTCTATGTATTTCTGGATCTTCACGCCATTTACTCTGGGATTAATCACATAAATATCATGGACCATTTTAAGTAACTAGAACAGAACAATTTTTTTTAATCTCTGCTTTGCCATTTTCTTTATAATCTCAGGCTACTGGCATATGTCCCTTCATCTGTAAAGTGGTGGTGATACTTCTCCAGGGAGATTCTGTAAGGATACTGGAAGGAAAGCCTCTAAACTCGGGACTAGAACCACCAAACAGATGAAGGCTGCTCAGGGAGTTGGGAGGATGGAAGAGAACCAGAGGAAGTGGGATGACCAAGGAAACAGAATCCCAGTGACCTCTGTCCAAGGTGCTCATGGAAGTTTGCCTTCTCTAGCAGGAGGCCTCTCCTTATCCTGTTCTTCACCTGGTGCAGCACTTTCTCTGACAGCCCTCCTCCAGATCCTCAGGAGTCTGTACATTAAGGCCTTTGATTAGAATTTTGTTTACAAATTTCACACTCTCAAAAGGATTACTGCTTTCAAGACCATGCAAGTTATAATAATGCATTGGCCATTCAACGTTTAAGAAAATTCCAGTAATGTGGAGTCTGTTGATTTTCATGTTGGACTCCATCTAACATGGCCTCTCATTCTCTGATTTCATTCTTAAATGGTTGACAGGATTCAAATCCCTATTTAACTAAAGCAGTGCCTGAGAGGAAATGAGCCCATGATTCTTACATACAAGGTCACTCCTGAGGAAGTTAAGGAAGAGGAAAGGAAAATGAGAAATAAGCATCCCATGATGCTACAATGTGCTAAATCATAAAAGAGAGAAAGCCATGACCTCATCGGGTTTATAAGAAATTATATAGAGAAAATTAAGTTTTCTTTATCCCTCCCTAATAAGTAATATTTTATTCACCACTAGGTCTGAATTGCCTATTTTTTCTTCTGAAAGCAAGTTCATTTACAGAAATGATACACCAGTAATTGTATCAAGCTACAAGCTACTAACAACAACAAAGATCAGGATTCAAAAACGTAATTAATTGGGAGCTTTGTTTTTTACCACAAATGTCAGCATTTTCAAATTAACACACATAGTTTAACAGCAATCTCTGGGGGGAAAAGCCACTTAATTATATTAGTAGTTGATCAAAATATGTATCCATATACATACTTAGATTGCAAATTATTCTTTCCTCTGTTTACACCAAATATGTGTTCAATACGTATAAATCTGACAGCCTTGAGTTCTGATTTATAAGTCTCAAAATGACCTCTCCTGGAGGACTCACAGTCATCACCTGCATGGCTCTGCACCAGGTTCTCTATGTTATGTTATGGCTGTTAGATTAGTGTTTCTTTACGGGATCATCAATGTGCAAATGGGGGTCTCTGACTCCTGTGCCTTCTCTGGGGCTTTTTTCCTTCTGTTGGCTTGTCCCGTCCAACTTTAAGATGATGGTTTTTGTTTTATCTTCGTATGTTTTATTATATTTTTAATGAATGAATGAATGAATGAATGAATGAATGAAAACCTAGCCACTAGGGTGAAGGATCACAACTGAACTGTCATTTTTACCTAGAAAGAGAAGGAAACCAGTTTTCTCCAGTGGAATAACACTGGGCAGGCCTTGTGTTCAGGAGTAATTGACCAGTATATAATGGATTCCACAACTTATTTATGTCCATTTATTTAGTTAGTTGTTCAGTTTGTTCTTGTTTGTTTGCTTGCTTGTTTTTCTTTTGGGGTGTTGTTCTATTTTGTTTTCTTGGTTAGGGGAGGGATTGTTGTATTTTGTTTTATTTGTCTTATGAGAAAGAAGTTAAAGTTGGTAGCTATAGATGGGAGAGGATTGGGAAGGACTTGGCGAAGGGGAACAATATGATCAAAATATGTTGAAATTTTAAAAAATGTTTTAAATAATAAAAACACAATGAAAAAGAAAAAAATAAAATAAAAAGTGAATTTATTCCCTTTTACTTCCCTGTTTCCTATGTGTCTCATAGGACACACACGGCTCTCTGAGACTCCTCCCCTAAATATATTAAAATACCAGTGGTCCTGCTGTAACTCTATCTGTCCCTCTCTATGCATCTCTAACTTTTCAATATCTACCAGATTAATAATCTGTTCACCGTCAAGCCATGAGCAAAGTGCACCATAAGCCAGCGAATGCACTTCTGATGCTTAATACTACTCTCAGCCCTTCTCTGCTAAACCCTAAAGAAGAAATCATTCTAATTAGGAAAAGTCGTTGCTAGAAGGGAGTTTGCAAAGAAATGCTTCGAATCCCTCAAAATTCACATCAAGCCTGTCAAACTCTGATTTTGAGGTGCTAAGGAATCATTAACATTGCAAGAGAATACTAAAAGGCAGCCCAGAGCACATCAGTGGAGCCAGCCCTCAGGGGACACAGCAAGCTGGATTTCTGCGTTTACTTGTTTATAATATGTAACAAGAATAGTTAAAGAGCAGGAGGCATGAATTTGGGAAGGAGTGCAGCGACTGAGGACTGAAATTATCAATATAACTTTATTTTAATTGTAATTGTATAATTCTCAAAAACTGTGGCATAACATCTGAAGATGTCACTTGGTTGGTAGATGGAGATTTCACTCACTTGGTTGGTAGAGTGCTTCCCTAGAAGCTAGGACCCCAGATGTGGTTGCACAAGCCTGTGATCTTAGTATTTTGGAGATAGAGGAGGAAGGATCATAAATTCAAAGTTGTCTTAGGTAGTCTTGGTAGAGAATAAATTCCAGTACATTC